>OVBE01001039.1:0-40725 GCA_900406425.1 Iberis pinnata
GAACTAGAAAGTGACAAGAAATGTTATGTAAAAATCCTAAAATTCGAGTGTTATCAGTGATCGAAATACAAATTTTTTTCATGCGACTACTAAACCTAGGAGAGGTCGCAACCACATCAAGGGTCTAGTCTCGGGGACGGGGGACTGGATCAAAAAAGAGGAAGACATTACGCTTGAGGCGGTAAGATACTTTCAGGCTATCTTTCAAGCAACAAATGTTGGGAACTTACAACTAGCTCTTGAGCCGGTTGAAAGATTAGTGACAGAGGAGATGAATACAACCTTAGTAGGACAGGTCTCGGATTTGGAAGTACGCGAAGCTGTTTTTTCAATGAATCCGGAAAAAGCTTCGGGTCCGGATGGAATGACGGCTCTCTTTTATCAACGGTTTTGGCATATTGTTGGTTCTCATGTGACCGCGATGGTTCGTGATTTCATGGTGACAGGCGTCCTTGTTCCAAGGTTGAATAAAGCACATATCTGCCTGATTCCAAAAACCGAGAGGCCACGAAGAATGACAGAATTTCGTCCGATAAGTTTATGTAACGTATGTTATAAAATCATATCGAAAGTTTTATGCTACCGACTTAAAAAAGTTCTCTCGGTTTTGGTATCTGAAACACAGTTGGCTTTCGTGGCTGGACGTCTCATCACTGATAATATCCTTCTTGCGCAAGAGGTGTTTCATGCGCTAAGATCAAAACCAGGATGTAAGAAAGGTTTTATGGCCATAAAAACGGACATGAGTAAAGCTTACGATCGTGTTGAATGGGATTTTCTACGCGCAACCTTACTTAAGATGGGTTTTGCTGCACGTTGGGTAAATTGGGTTATGAGCTGTATTGAGACTGTATCGTATCGTGTCATAATTAATGGTAATCCCAAGGGACAAGTGGTATTGTCCCGAGGACTTCGACAGGGCGATCCCTTATCTCCCTATTTGTTTATCCTTTGCATAGAAGTGTTGATTGCAAATCTTAAACAAGCTGAATCTCGAAGACAAATTCATGGTATTAGGATAGGATGGGCTTCTCCCCCAATCTCACATCTGCTTTTTGCGGATGATAGTCTCTTTTTCTGCAAGCAACACTTAAAGAAGCTGATCATATTGCAAAAATTCTAAGTCTTTATGGACAAGCTTCAGGACAACGTATAAATTTTGATAAATCAACGATTGTATTTGGTAAAAGTTTTCCCCCACAGGATCGCCTATTGTTACAACGCCGTCTTGGAATATACCAAAATGGGGGTTCAGGATCTTATTTGGGAATCGCGTAACAGCTACAGGGATCCAAAGTTCAGGTTTTCGCATATGTTCGAGACCGACTAAATTCCCGAATTAATGGTTGGTCTGTGAAACTGCTATCTAAAGGAGGTAAGGAGATCATGATAAAATCGGTGGCACAGGCCTTGTCCACCTATGTGATGTCATGTTTCAGCCTACCGAAACATTTATTAAAAAAACTAGCGGCGGCAATAGCGGTTTCTGGTGGAGCTCCAGTGGTAGCTCAAGGGGATTACATTGGCTTGCCTGGGAACTTATGTGCCTACCTAAAAATGGGGGAGGTCTAGGTTTTAAGAATCTTGAGAAATTTAATCAGACTATTTTGGCTAAACAATTATGGAGATTACATCAGTTTCCAAATTCTTTATTAGCCAAAGCATTACGAGGTCGTTACTTTCGGGGTCGATCACCGTTTCACGCCCCAAAACCTAACCAAACTTCTTATGGGTGGCAAAGTATTTGGAATACAATTCACCGGTTTCAGAGCGGCATTCGTCGAGTGGTAGGGACGGGCTAACATATTAGGGTATGGAAGGATAACTGGATTCGAGGCCTAGACCACGTCCTCCTAAACGAAGGATAACTAATGTTAACACGGAGATGCATGTTGTTGATTTATTACGGTCAGATTCTTATGGGTGGAATAAACCGTTGGTGGAACATTTAGTGGATTCTAGGGATGTCACCTCTGTATTAAGTATCTGCCCATCACGAGTTGTGGTGGATGACTTTTGTTGGAATTACACAAAATCTGGACAATATACAGTTAAGTTAGGCTATAAGTTTCTGGTAGCTAATGATGCATCCTTTCTAGTTCTTTTACAAGAACCATCGGTTAATTTATTGATGATGAAAATCTGAAATATAAGTGCACCGAAAAGATGAGGTTATTTTTATGGCAAGCATTGTCGGGTGCTGTTCCCGTCAATGCAAGATTGGCATCACGAAAATTGTAGGTCGATTTAACGTGTTCTCAGTGCGGTCTCCCGGATGAAACAATTAATCATGTCTTATTTACATGTCATCCAGCGCGACAATGTTGGGCTCTTGCTAATATCTCTTTTGAATATGGGCGTTGCCCGTCAATTCATCTTTTAGAAAACCTGAACTATCTTTTGATGAGAGGATCAACATCCACATCTGATGAAGAGCCATCAGATTTGTTTTTCTGGCTGTTATGGTTTATCTGGAAAGCCCGTAATGCGGTGGTATACCAGGGGAAGCCTCAACCTCCTCCAGATATAGTACAACTTGCGCAACTCAAATTTCAAGAATGGGTCTCAGCCAACGCACAACAACCCGTCTAGGTACAAGAGCAGATGACGACCAGCAATATTTCAATTCCCCTCGATTCGCAGTTCTTGTGGCCTAATCCAGTGGTTTGTTATATTGATGGATCCTGGAAACAAGGAAGTGCTACGTGTAGAATCGGTTGGGTTTTCCAACTCCAAGATGGAACGATAGACATTTTGGGTATGAAAGGCTTGGAAAAATGCCAATCCCCTACCCATACTGAGTTATATGGACTACTTTGGGCAATGAGGACGCTCACTAAAAAAAGAAGATTTCGTGGTCTCTTTATGACCGATTCCTTTGAATTGATACAAATGGTGAAAACACCGGTGGAATGGCCTGCGTTTACAGCGGAGCTACAGGAGTTTGCTATGCTTAGAACGAATTTTGAGGTGTTTAATCTGCTTCATCAACCAAGATCATCTAATCTTAGAGTTGATCTACTCGCTAGGCGATCAAGAGATCGCAACGTTGTTTTTTTCTTTTGTTAGCATTTCTTTACCTTATTGGTGTGTTGATTCACTTGATGTATTCACCTAACTAATAATTTAAGAAGTCGTTCTTTTGTGAAAAAAAGACAAAATAATTTTTGAAAATTATTCAAGAAAATTAATTTTTTCATCCAATATATTATATTAAATTAGAAGATACAACCCACTACAAAGTACATCAGTTTCTACTAAGAGGAAGCAAGAAATTTATAAAGGTTAATTGACCTCACATTGAAGGTGATAAAAGTCTCCGAAAAGGAGAAAAAAACTTACGAAACGGATGAACGCAGTCTATAAAACTCTAACTACTAAATTTGTCACTTTCTTCTAAATTCCTGAATATCAATATGAAACTGAAACATAGGATTTTAGGAGAAAAGAAGTTCGAAATAAGATGCACTTCTGAACTTAATACAAAGATAATGATGACAAAATAAACCAAAAAAGACTTATCACATTACAATTAAATCAAAGATAAAAAATCAAAAACACCAGCGGTAAAGTAAGGATCTGGTGGATATTTATATTGACATGTATCCCGTGCAACACCACCCAAACTCTTTCCTGAGAAGCTTCGCTCGGTTTCACCGCCCACTGCACGTACCTATCTGGAGTCGCCAATAAACAGTAACCACCACGAAAAGCCATCGTAAAGCCAAAAAACACCACTCCTCGCCGCTGAGCATCTGAATCCGGTGATGCCCCACAACGTTGAATCTAGAACCAAAACCCACCACGTCCCATCTTCCTGAAGGTAGGATCACCATGACATATCCCGACTCAACTCAACCACCTGGTCAGATCTCTGGAAAGACCTTCAGGAAGATGACGTAGGCACTATGTTTGTTCTAATGCATGGTCTCCTCGTCCAAGAGAATAGATACCCGGTTTGGGTATGTAATTCTCTGAGTGGGATTGGTTCTACCCTTGATAGGTTGGTATAGTTTATAATCTACTATAATTAAGTTGACAAAAAAATGTTTTCATTTCTTTTTCCTATTTGCAATTCTACAAGTAGCATACTTCACTGAAATTTTTAACCTTTTTTCCTATAAAAATTTCCAAACATTAAAATGAAAAAGTCTTAACATACCCCTCTTAGGTTACAAAATTTAAGTTGTACAAATTTTGAGGAACTTCAATTAAAAACCTAAATAAGTTTTGAAAAAAACTATATAGTAGAGAAGAGTCAGAAGACATGACTAATTATTAATAATCAAAATGTAAATACTAAAGTAAATGAGCACCAATATTACTACGTACCTGCCTCAAATTAAGATTAGCACAACTTCACGTAAGCTTTACAGCATATGTGTAGCTCAATCAAGGAACTGGTTTTAGATTTTCGTACTACAATGAAAGCAAAACAATATCTCAAGATCCAAAACTATTAAACTTTCTAAAAAATCAGGAAAGAAGCAAAGAAATCCAATGCAGAAATTAGTTTTTTTTAGTAATAGAACAACTATTCAGTAATATAACACTAATTATTTCCTGGTTTTCTAATAACTCTTATATATTATAAAATTAATTCTGTGTTTTTATTTCAAATTTGGGGCTAAAAGTAGGTTAGAATATATTTTTGGGCCCCTTTCTATCATATTTTTAGACCCTAAACCATTGCACCCCTGTTCATCTCAACTAGGCAAGCCCTACTTAAAATATTTTACTTTCTCAGGGTCATTAAAAGCTAGAAAGATAACCGAATAGGAAAACCATGATCATGAGGACATTATTTGTTATGTTTGATGTTAGTCTTTAATTGACTTGGCTAATAAGAATAATTCTTGAAAGGATTTAAGCTTTTGGAAGAATAACTTACCTCTCTCAAAGCTTTGTTTCATCTTTATCAAGTGGTAACATAGCGATTTCTGAAACGCTTTTCACAACAAATAAAAAAGAAGAAGAATGAGTGATAAGGAATTAAGCATTTCTAAGTTCAATGGTGATTATGAGCATTGAGCAATACTTATGAAAAATATGTAATTTCAAAATAATGGTGGGAACTTGTAGAAACAAGAATCACAAGACAAGAGGAATGTGATCTTGACAGGTCCTCGGAGAACAGAGCTGCTCGAGATGAATCTGAAGAACCTGAAGGTGAAGAATTATTTGTTTGTCCCAATTGATAATAAAATTGATTGTTATGTCGGTATCTGTCATAAAAAAAGAATCGTTCAATTCTCAAGACCATTGTGGGAACCAAAATTTGCACTATCGATTTCTGCTAGTTAAGGAAAAATCGAGCAAACTCTTTCTCAGAGGTCCTGGTTTTCAGTGAGCCAAACAAATACGAGATCAGAATGCAAGAACTAGTTAATAAAAATATGAGATTGAAAGTACGAAGAGGGCAAAAGAGTTTCTTATTATGAATCGTATGAGCGTGTTACAATCAGATAATAGCCTCGGTCGCAAGACTTATTAGCGAGTATCCTAGATATAGAAACGGTAACTGATAAACCTGATTGAGTCACAGCTCACTAACAAGATGATATACTATTTTTAGCGTGTTTTTAATCTTGTCTTGCATCTATTTAGGTAGGTTCATGAGCATTTAGGCTAGTTCGGCATGCATTTGCATTTGCACTTGCATTTCATTTCTCTAGGTGTTAGAAGTGGAAGAACCAAAAACGTGGATCGAAGGAGCTTAAAAGGTACAAGAAGGTGTAGATTGGAGCTGTATCGATTTAAGGTACCAGTTTGTTTAAACCGGTACAGGTAATAATGGGGCATACCGGTTTAAGGTACCAGTTTTGACAAACCGGTACGAGCATAATCGAAGGACCAGCGGTTAAGCATCGGACTGAAAAATTCAACCTTGGACTTATCCTTTTTGGTTTAAACCTAATTTAATTGGGTTAATCCAAATGTTTATGGGTTAATCCAATGCTTGTTTAGGATACTATTTAAACATTTTTACCTAATTTTTAGGTATCTTTTGCTTTGTCCTTTGATTTTCCTAAGAAGAACTTTGTAAGCCTTTGGATCATATGCTTATTTAAGTTTGTTTTGTTGTTTCTAATTGCTTTTTTTCTTTTAAATCTTCTTCTATCTATGGCTAAACACATTTCTAGTCTTGGATTTGGTGTTTTCTCAATGGATAGTGAGTAGTTCCTTTTTAAGCAAATGGTTAGGTAGATTAGGTTGATTAAGTAATGGATCATAATGTTTATGGTTTAGTTTTCATTAATCCTCATGTAGTTGATGTTCTTAATGCTAGATTTAACTTGATCAATTAAATTTAGATTATAGGTTGATTTGTGTCCGAAAGGTGTTCGATGAAATTCCTGAACCAATTGTTGCATGCTAAATGAGACCTAACCAAATAGATTTTTGTTAGTTATTTTAGTGGTCTATCATGGATTAGAGTTTAATGTTTCGTATTTGTGTAATTATCCAAGAGATTGTCTTAATTGCATGATTATGGAAATGATTAGTGCCATGAGAGTGGATTAGTCTATTTATGAAATCTTAGACCAAGGGTTAGCTTAATAGTTAGTATTGAACATCATGAGAAGTTACTTATTCGATCAAATCAATAACCTATGTCATTTGCTTAGCCATTTTATCTTTTAAATTTAAGTTTAATATTCTGTTGACTTTCATTAATTACTGTTGACTTTTGTTGACTTTTTAATTTATCCATGTTTGAGTGTTTAAAACCAACCAATCTTAATGTCTTAGACTGAATATGATTCATATAGGATTAGTGTGTTGATATTGCCTTAATTCTTATTGTTTCTTAAGTGCTATAATGACATGAGTATACTTAAGGTATTTGCTTAGACATAGGTTCAACAAAATTGTATTCATTAAATTGGCGTTGTTGCCATTTCAGGATAGTTTTAAGCATTAATGCTCTGAATTTGTTTGGGACTAAACCCATTTTCTTTTTTTTCCCCACTAATTTCTCTACTCTCTTTTGTTCTTTTTTTCCCCCACTAATTTATCTACTCTCTTTTGTTTCTGCACTTCAGGTGTATGAACCTGAGAAGTAGAGGCCCGACAAACCTTTTACCGATTGTTAAGGACATTAGAGCGCTCTAACGTCAATACACTCGGGAACGAAAATCACAAGAGCGTCTTGCTCGTATTCAACGTTTGGACTTGGAAATGGAAAAACAGGTTGAAAATAAACAGGATGCCAATGGTGGTGGCAACAACAATCGACCACGCACCATTGGAACGAATGATGCCCCGACCGCCATGCTCAACGCACCGACATTCGTCCACCACCAATTGCCAACAAAAACTTTGAAATCAAATCCAGCCTCATCAACATGGTTCAGAATGCCAAGTTCCATGGCTTACCAAATGAGGATCCTTTGGACCACCTGGATAACTTTGATATGTTGTGTAGCACGGTGAAAATCAATAGTGTGACTGAAGATGCCTTTAAGATGTGTTTTTCTCCTTTCTATTTGGGTGAGAAAGCACACTATTGGGAGAAAAACGTTCCAACCAATTCGGTTGACACTTGGGATGGTTGCAAGAAAGCGTTTCTTACCAAGTTCTTCTCAACCTCCCAAACCGCGAGACTCCAGAACAAAATCTCAGGATTTATACAACGCGGGACTGAAGATTTTGGGAAAACTTGGGAACGTTTCAAAGGATACACGCTCCAATGCCCACATCATGGATTCTAGAGCGAAAGTCTCCTTAGTACTCTCTATCGAGGACTTGCTCCTAAGTACTGGATGATGCTTGACACTGCTAGAAAAGGGAATTTCTTTAGCCATACGGAAGCCGATGGTTTATTTCTTGTTGAGAATTTAGCTAAAAGTGATAAGAACTATGGGGAGGACTACGATCGTTCATTTAGAGCTGTTGGTAGTGATAAAGACTACAAGAAGGACTTGAAATCCTTGGAAGAAAAGCTTGACAAGTTTATCTTTTCTCAACAAGGAGACTTTATTGATGATGCTCAAGAGGATTACCAACCTCAAAAAGAAGCTACTCAAGAGGAATTAGCTTATATGGGTAATCAAGGTTACAACCAAGGCTACAATAACTACCAACAAAACTCAAGTCTCTCATATCGCAACCCCAATGTTGCTAACCCACAAGATAAAAAGTACCCTCCGAAGCAACAACAACAACAAGGCTTTCAACCCAAGCCTCAATACAACAATCAAGGAGGTTTCCAACCAAAGCCCCAATGCTTCACCAAACCACCAAGTTTCTCTAGCCCTCAAGCTCCTAAACAACAAGCTCAAGGAAGTTATTCTACTTCCAATGCCCATGATCAAACTAACCAATTCTTGAGGCAACTTCTCGAAGGACGAGGGAAAACCGCCATTGATCTTGGGGTTTTCAAGAAGGACATCACCGCTAAAACTGATAATTTACATGCCAAGATTGAAAGCATGGCTTCTCACTTGAAGGCTTTGGACAATCAAGTGGCTCAAATCACTTCTACCTCCAAGCGACCATTGGGCCAACTACTGGGAAAATTTGAAACCAACCCCAAGGAATACATTAATGCAATCACACTTAGGAGTGGCAAAGAATTGCCTCCAAGGGTTCTTATTGCGGACAATAAGAATCAAGATGGGGAGGGGGAGGTTGTTTCCATTGAGAATGATGAAGAATCATGTGAAGAAATTGTGGTACAAAAATAAACTCAAGAGAAAGCGGTTGACTTCAAGGGTAAAGGACAAGACAATGGTGAAGACTCTACACCAAAAGCAATAGTGTATGAGCCACCTCCTTATGAACCAAAACTTTCATTTCTGAGTCGTTTCAAAAAACAACTAATGGAGAAGTATAGAGGTCAATTTGAAGATCAAATGAAAGAGGTTCAAATTGTTATGCCAATCATTGATGCTTTCATGCTTGTTCCAAATGATAGCAAGTTCTTGAAAGATCCAATCAAGAAGAAGCTTAAGACCTTGGAAGGAATGGTCATTCTCTCAAAGGAGTGTAGTGCAATCATCAAACGGGATAACTCTCCAAAGAAACTTGAAGATTCAGGGAGTTTTACTCTTCCTTGTGCTCTAGGGCATATTACTTTTGATAGATGTTTATGCGATCTAGGAGCGAGTGTTAGCTTAATGCCTTACATAATTGCTAAGAAACTTTGGTTTCTTTTTGCTTAAACCCTGTAGGATCTCTTTGGTGCTGGCCGATAGGTCCGTAAGAGTACCAATTGGAATGTTGGAGGATCTCCCAGTGAGACAAGGAAACACTGAAGTTCCAACCGATTTTGTAGTCTTGGAGATGGAGGAGGAACCATGAGATACACTCATCTTTGGTAGACCGTTCTTGGCAACCGCTAGAGCCATCATTGATGTTAGGAATGGAAAGATTAACTTGCACTTGGGCAAAGATCATGTGCAATAATATGACATCAAGGAGATCATGAAGAAACCAACCATTGATGGCCAAGTCTTCTATGTAGAAACTATGGATGATCTTGCAAATGAGTACTTGGAGGAGCTTGCTATTGAAGATACTTCGCAATTGGCTTTAACTATTAAGCCTAATGAAAAAGAGCTCTCAATGCCGAAGTTGAAAGAATGGGTGAAAGGCTTGACTCTCATGAGGCCTTAGAAGGGGAGGTAAAGTTTGAAGATGCGCTTCAATTGAGACAACCGTGCATCAACTCACTTGCCTCCGAAGTTGAAGCTAGCATTAGTAAGTCTAGCTTAAACAAGGATCGGAGTGAGCTCAAAGCTCCAAAGGTAGACCTAAAACCTTTACCTAAAGGTCTCTTGTATGTATTTCTTGGCTCTAACTCTATTTACCCGGTAATTGTCGATAATGATTTGAGTGTTGATGAGATTGATGGTTTGGTAAGTGAATTGAGGAAGTATAGGAGAGAAAAAGGCTATTCTTTAGATGACATTAAGGGAATTTCACCAACCTTGTGCATGCATAGAATCCACCTAGAGAATGAGTCTATGTCTTCTATTAAGTATCAACGTAGATTAAACCCAAACTTGAAAGAACTGGTTAAGAAAGAAATCTTAAAAATACTTGATGCCGATATTATATACCCAATCTCGGACAGCACTTAGATCTCTCCGGTTCATGTTGTTCCAAAAAAGGTGGTATAATCGTAGTGAAAAACAAAAATGATGAATTAATCCCCACTCGAACTATAACCAGCCATAGTATGTGCATTGATTACCGAAAACTTAAGATCATTTCCCCCTACTTTTGGTTAATCAAATGCTTGAATGTTTAGCCAATCATCATTCCTATTGCTTTTTGGATGGGTATTCCGATTTCTTTCAAATACCCATTCATCCGCAACATCAAGAGAAAACTACCTTCACATACCCCCTATGGAACCTTTTCTTATCAAAGGATGCCATTTGGGTTATGTATCACCCCAAAAATTTTCTAATGTTGCATGATGTCTATCTTCTTTGATTTGATTGAAAATGTGGTTGAAGTTTTTATGGATTTTTTCTCTGTATATGGCTCTTCGTTTGCTATGTGTTTTCAAATTTGTGCAGGGTTCTGAAAAGATGCGAGGAAACTCAACTAGTGCTAAATTGGGAGAAGTGTCATTTTATGGTTAGATATGAGATAGTTCTTGCGCATATGATTGCAGAAAAAGGAATCGAGGTTGACAAAAAAAAGATTGACGTCATGACTAGTCTTGCAGCACTGAGCTCAGTTAAGGGAATCAAAAGCTTTTTGAGACACATTGGTTCTACAGAAGGTTCATAAAAGACTTCTCAAAAGTGGCTAGACCATTGGCAAGACTTTTGTGTAAAGAAGTAGATTTCAAATTTGATGGTAAATGTCTTGAATCTTTTAATAAGATCAAGAAGGAGTTGATAAGTTCCCCAATTGTTCAACCACCTGATTGGGATTTGCGATTTGAAATCATGTGCGATGCAAGTGATTATGCTGTTGGAGCGGTTCTTGGCCAAAAGAAAGACAAGAAGCTTCATGTTATCTACTATGCAAGCAAGACATTAGATGATATCCAAGTGAAGTATGCTACAATTGAGAAGGAACTGCTTGCTATTGTCTTTGCCTTTGAGAAGTTTCGGTCTTACTTGGTTGGTTCCAAGGTAGTTGTCTACACCGACCATGCAGCTCTGAGACACCTATTAGCCAAGAAAGATGCTAAGCCGAGAGTGCTAAGGAGAAGAGAGAGTTTCAACTTGGTGAGCTAAATGAAATCAGGCTTGAAGCCTATGAGAATGCTAAGATCTATAAAGAGAGGACAAAAGCTTACCATGACAAGAAAATCATCACCATGGAATTGGAAGTTGGTGATTTGGTATTGATATACAACTCAAGGCTGAAACTTTTTCCCGAAAGCTAAAATCAAGATGGTTTGGACCTTTCACAGTTAAGGAAATCTGTCCATATGGTGAAATTGTTCTCTTCGGGAAGGACGGAAAAGAGTTTACCGCCAATGGTCAAAGGGTGAAGCAATATTTGGCAAGCGAAGTTGTCAAAGAAAGAGAGTTCGTATCTCTTTCTGAACTAGCACAAGTAAAAGAGCGGCGAGTCAAGCTTAGTGACTTTAAACAAGCGCACTTGAGAGGCAGTTTCATGTTATCCTTTTTGTATATATCCTTTTTATTTTAGTTTTTGCACTTCTTTAGACATGTTTTTTGGGTGTACTAACCTTTGGGGGAAGTTTGGGTATTGATTGATGCAAGATTGAAGAGTTTTAGAAAAAATCGGACTGTACCGGTTTGTACAAATCGGTACACTACAAAGCGGGCCATACTGGTTTGGCGTACAGGTCAAGAAAAACCGGTACGACCAAATTAAATTCGACAGACGCTAAGCATCAGTAAATGGTACCGGTTTGGCTAAACCGGTACCGATGTTGAAACATCATATCAGTTTAACGTACCAATTTGTGCAAATTGGTACGAGTTAATTTTTCACAGAAACCCTACGATTTTCACACCTTCTTCTCCATCACTCTCCCTTATGCGACTTTAAACCTCCAAAACAAAAAATCATGTTTTCAAACTCATTGTTCAACCAATTTCAACACTTTCTCTTGTTAAGATACAGATTTCTCTTACCCTTTTAACTCCTTATTCTCATTTCCAAATCAACCAAAGCAAAGGTATGCTTCCCAAACTCTATTTTCTCACACAACTTTTCACAGAAAACTAAAATTGAATTTTTTATTTTAGGGTTGAATCTTGTTGAATAGGCTTAAAAATTGTTGGATATCAATCACATTGCCTTTTACTAGATTTATTGAGCTTCAATTTCATGATTTTTTTTTTTAAAATGGGAAATTAGGGTTCTTGAGCAATTTGAGATAAGTTTGGGGGAATTAGTTGCATGTGGTTGATTGGGATTTCAGAATGCTAGAATTAAGCAAATCACAAGTAGTTGGCTATGATTGTGTGCTAATTTAGACAAATTCTCATCATGTCCGAAATTTGATTATGAACTTTGAAATTAAAGAATTGGATGATTCAATGTATTTGGATTTGCAAGAGCTTGTGCAATCTTATTGTGACTCAATCATAATATCGATGATTAATGTAGAGTTGAGAAAGTGTTGGACTTTTATGATTGAGTACAATTGGATAGAAATTAGAAAATTTGTACCTTGACATATTTCACATTGAGATTGGACTGTCTGTGATGCTTTCATGCGAATGCATTTCCTTATAATGATTGCCGACTTGTAGGAAATACTCATGGCACCAAAGCAAAAGTTAACAAAAGAGGACAAAGGAAAGGGCATTATAGGAGATAATGGTAAAAATAAGAGAGAAAGACCGGACAATGCAATTAGTAGTGGCGGGATCTCCATAAACGAACCTATGGATCGGAATTCACGCACGAGCCGTAATGCGGCACAAAACCAATCCAATGTTGAAGCATCAGTTCTACTGCAACAACCGCCTCCTCCCCCGCTCCCATGGAAATAAATCCTCAAAGAAAACCTACACCAACCGAGCTTTATAAAGCTCTCGTGGAAGTAGGATTCGTTGAATAATTCTTCTTGGATCCAGCTGCCTTGAAGACGGTCTGGATTGGAAGCATCTTGAACAAGTGTTATGAAGGATACCAAGAACACACATATATGCTCCTTGCCACTTTGAATGTTTTTACGTATAATGACAAGAGGAAGTACCTAATAGGAGGTGGGAGCACTACAAGAAATATGACTATCGATAGCGTCCCAGGATAGTGTTTTTTGTGTAACTGCTATTGTATATGGACACGGGTTTTATCCATAGCGTTTCCATTTTTTGGATGCTATTTTTTCATTGCCGGGAAAAAAAAAATACTTAGGCGCGTAAATTTTCTTAGTTTCGGCACTTACTATTGCAGATAATACAAAAAAAGTTATGGTAACTTTTTCAACATAATCAATTCGATCGACTTAGTTATTTCTTTCTTCTTCATTATTTTCATAAGATCTTAAGTATATGTGTTACTTTGGGACATTGTTAATCTCACCAATTCGAAGCTCCATTGTTTAATCGAGAAGGTATCTTCCACATATTTAGTTAATTTGCAATGTCAGATTGCAAATGTGGAATTTAGTTATATACATATTGTTTGATTTCGCTATTTTGGTTTCAAGGTATCATCTATATATAGACATATTGTTTGAATTCTTTAGATCTGGAATTTAGCTAAAACTAACATAACTTTTAGCTAAAATGTTATTTTTATTCTCAGCTCCGAAATGACTGTAAGGACAAGAGGAGGAAACACGTCGACATCCGGCTCTGCTGGAGCCTATCGTAGTAGACATAACCAAGGTTTAGAGGCTACACCTGCATCAACATGGGGTCAAAATGCAGCAAGGGGAACTAAGAGAAGAAGTATTACTAAATAAGAAGAAGAACTTGATAATTTGGATCAACATGGGCTAAAAAGTGCTAGAAATGATGAGATCCAAAAAAGGAAGAGAAAGAGTTCTAGAAAAAATAAGGAGGTTGTTAATCTGTCAAATTCCAATGAGGCAGGTGAACCTGAAGAATTATATAGAGTGGTGGAAGATGTTGAGGGTGAGAATGTAAGACGACTTGAAGATGAGGATAAAGTTAATGAAGATGATGATGGTTTTCCTGATAATGATGATGGTTTTGTTGAGAATGATGAGGGTGAGAAGGTAATACTTGAAGATGAGATAGAAGTTACTGAGAATCAAGCTCTTAGGAAAGAAAATGATCAGAGTACTAAACAGATTAACCATGAAGAAAATAATCAGAGTACTGAACGTAATGACCATGTTAACATGGATCAACATATGGTTAACAATGAAAGCACTGAAGGAAATCAAATTCCAGTTAATGAAGTGAAGAAAAAAAAAGAGAAGAGGACCAACAAAGATGCGTACAATGGCTACATATCCTAATGAATGGGTCTCAGTATCTTTCAATGATTATGGTTAACATGTTGGACCTGGTTCTGTTACATTGTCATCTTTTCTTGGTCCTCTGGTGAGAGAACATGTTCCAGTTACATTTCCTGACTAGAGACAACTTGATCAAGTGTCTAAGGATACCATGTGGGAGGAGATCTACGTATGTTTGACCATTTAAGAAATTTATCTTGATCCAAGCTAAGTGTTCATTTTAGCATAATTTGATGCAGGGGAGGTTTGACATGAAAGAAGAGTGGCGGAAAGAGGTTCTTATGAAGCAGATGAGATTTTTGTAGAGGGCTAGGAAGTCAAGGTTGGTGGCACAAGTAAGAAATGCTAAAAGTGTTGCTGAGAGGATTGCTTTAAAACCCAACAACATCCCATCTTCTTAAGTATGGAACTCATTGGTTAGGAGCAAGACCTCTCACGCGTTCAAGGTTGTTAATGTTGTTGTAATGGTCATATTGTCTTTTTTATATTTCTTTTAGTTTTAATTAAGTAATATTATTGTAGGAAACAAGTAACAAGTACAAAGAGCTGAGAAAAAAACAGATACCTCACACAACAAGTCGCAAAGGGATGCTTAGATTAGCTTATGAAATGGTAATTAAAATGAATATTCAATTCAATCCTATGAAAAATATTATTCAATATTTAATCTTTTTTGTTATAAATAAAATGAAGAGTCCAAATCCAAGGAAGATTTGTAGGAGTCATATTTGGATTGCCGGACACACACATGCAGATGGAAGAGTTGTGAGACCTGAATTTGCTCAAACTGTTGTAAGTAGTTATGAAACTTGTTTATACATTTTTACATATATAAATGATAATTATTATATCTTGTGTGTAAAATATTTATATTAGGAACAAATACAGTCACTCGATAGTCAGATGGACTCTACATCTTGTGATAACTTCAAGAAAGATGCAGTGAGCAAGATTTTGGGAAAAGAGAAACATGGAAGAGTGAGAGGGTATGGCAGAGGGATCAGTTCTACTAAGCTATCATTTCTGAAAGCTAGACACTCAAAGATTGCTGATTTGCAATGTTAGATTTAAAAGTTGAAGGGAATTGTGGAGGGATTAACTGGAAATAAGGTAATTATATTTTCATATTAGTTTAAATCATTTTTTTATTTGTTAATTAAATCAGTGGCCATATTTCAGACAACCACTGGTGGCACTGAAACATCTAAGGTTGTTTCTGAATTGAAAGAAGGTGTGAGAGTACAAGTGCTAGATTAGACAGACTACAAAGTTGTGATTGGCGAATGTTCATTTTGCTCTGCTGATCCGTACTACAAAGTTGGTGGGATACCAATTGGTCCTTCTGCAGTAGCCATTATTGTGACATCTGTAATCACACATGAAGCTGCTCTCTGGAGGCCTATATCAGAGTTAGTAGCATCAATTGGCCTAGCTGTGGGATGCAAGATTGCATGCCCTGTTGAGAAAGTGATTGTGGATAGGGAAACAAGTTCTCAAGACAATATATATGTAAGTTTCTCTATCTACTTTTCTAACTATTCAAGTACATAATTATTACACTTTTACATTGCAGGAAACCAGTTTAGATGAGACTCAAAGATGTAAAATCTTTGATTACACCGATGGAAACGATGAGGTTATTGGTGAAGGTATCATTTGCTCAACAGATGCAATGGAAAGGGTCAACGATATCCCTGTAGGTCCAAATGCTGTTAGTGTTAAAGTTGACACGATTTGTAAGGCCAAAGCTTTTCTTTGGAGGCCAACTCTTGCCATGGTATTCATGTCTGATGCACTTTGTGAGAAAATTTCATGGTCACTATTAGAAATTGAACTCCTTAACCCAACATGCAATGAAGACACCCCTACAAAACCAGATAATCCAAAAACAGTTGTATGTTATTGCTATTCTAGTTATTTAATGACTGATATTTTACTTGATTCTATTGTTGTTTCATTTGTAGAGTCCACGCAATAGCACTAGTTCCAAGAGAAGTGTAAAGGAGAAGTGTATTCTTTTGGATTGCAACAACTTTGGACGCACGATAGCTGAAGGGAGAGTAGCTTCATCAGATCCAAATGACAAGTGCCACTTCGTACCTATAGGTCCAAATGCAAGCAAGGTTTGGGTTGAAGTTATTAAGATTGGTAAGGCAAAGGTGTGGAGGCCAAATGAAGAGATTGAATATATTTCTGATGCATTATGGTCAACTGTTGCTTGGCCAAATGATAATTTATTGTTTGTTTAAATCAAGTGTAACAATGTTGTTTGTATTTTCTTGGATCTACAAGTCACTGAACAACAAGTACAAAATTAATGGTACAAATTGTAATGTTAAATTTTAGCACTACACACTTTAACAAAATTAACCATAACCATATTTATACCTAAGTGTCATATACCAAAACAATTAATGTAGAAAAAGTTGAGAAGATAAGAGATATAATGAAAATTTAATCAAGTATAACAACTACATGAAACCTATAACTTGCAGTTATCATTACCTAAGAGAACATGATAAGACCTAAGAGAAATAAAAAAACATTTAAGTCGCTCATGTTTCTCTCTCGTTTCTTTTTAATTCAATTAAATAAAATCAAATAAATGCATTTAAAAATCGTGTCGCTTCTGTTTGTATCTCTCTACAAAATCAAACAAAATCAAATCACTCGAAGATTTCGATATCTCATATGTCATCTCGAAGATTTTGGGATCTCATTCTTCATCTTTCATCTTCATCAACAATGGCAATTCTTAAAGTTAGAGATCTCACCACTGGTACGTATGATGACACCTTCCGGGTGAAGGTGATCAAAGATTTCAGGCCTTATACTCTTACGGGATCGTGAGGGAGTTTATACTTGCTGACCACACTGGAAACCACGTCCAATGCACCCTTCTACCAAGCGTCAATCTGGAAATCTCTCTCATGCAGGAAGGCGATAACATCGAGCTATCGAAGTTTTTGGTGAGGCACTCGAGTACGTTCTTCTGGAACACTTGCTCGTTTGTGGATATTGTGTTCTCTGATTTCACCACCCTTAGGCGTGTCGAGCATGTCATCGAGTCCAGATGTATAAAGTACTCAGAGTTCTCATGGTTGAAATCGTGGTTACATGTCTGCATTACTGAAACCGGTAGCTTTTTCTTGTTTTCAGTGATTAGTGTTTATGTTAGATTTGGTAATTAAATAGTAAATGGAATATACTTTTGAAATAGTAATAGGATTAGGTAGATTTAGTAACTCTAGTACATAACAAAGCAGTGCAAAAACAGAGAAAACAGAGAAAAAAAAAAGCAGAGAAAATCCTGATGCTCTTATCTTGACAATGCAATGCACGTAGTCGGTCGAATAAAGTACATAGATGATGTAATGTATGAACAAGCGGTCACAACGATGGGATTCATGGAGAGGGTGCCGCTGCTGACGTTTGTTCTTATGAATAGAGAGTAAGTATATTTGTATCGGTTGGATTTTATGTGTTGTATATGTGTATTGATTGTATTTTTTGCATTTTCTGTTTTAGTTGGAGCTATCTGGAATGCAAGGCCTTTGGCCATTATGTCGATTATTTTGCTGCATTGAAATTGACTCTGCATCAAAATAGTGGTACATACTGTGAACTCCGATTCTGGAGGATTCACTGGGGGAATGGTAATACCACAGTCTACTTTAGCTTCGACGGCGTTTCTGATGTTGTTATCAACCCGGTCATCCCGGAGGTCGGGCGATCTTGTGAAATTGCCATTGTTTTCAAATTATTTTATGAACAAATTTTTATTTGTTTCTATTGTTAATAACTTTGTTTCACTATTCTTAACACTTTACCAATTTTATACACGCTACAAATTTTAAAAATTGACGAATACCTAAGCAATCAATGAAGAAAAAAATAAGAGAAGATAAGAGCAATTAATAAACTTTAACAATTAATAAATTTTAAACAATTAATAAACTTTAAAAACTTATATACGAAACCTCAGATCATGTAATCATAACATACGAGGAATATGTATAGAAAACAGAAATTCAATAACCACGCGTCACTTCTGTTTAATTTCATTAGAGGAACTTATTATAGTCACGCGTCAAGGAACCCTAAACCTTAAATGCTTCAACTTACAAATTTTTTAAAGCAATTTAGTAAAATGAAACCCTAAAACCTATCAATAAGTGTATATGGTTGGGGTTGTTCTTAGACAAATAAAAAAAATTCAGATAGCAAATCAAAAGTACCAAATATTACAACTAGTAATCAATAGAGAATAAAATTCATTATAATATTCTATAAATTTAATTTAACTTTTAAATAAAAAAAGAGTTAGAAGAAATATTTACATTGATTAAAAAAAAAAAAACAGTTTCAGATTGTCAAGGGTATTGAAGACCCAAACCAACAATCTTTTAAGCAACTCGCAATGAAAGCGAGTGTTTCCATCTTTCAGAAACATGCATCGCAGAGTGGCTCCGGTTTGTACCACTCATCCCACGGGTGTCCCCATCTATTGATCACTTGACACGGGCAACTATTGATATCATGACAGTGGACATTGTGAATTTCACTGACCCTTTGGAGCAAGAATGGAGGCAGGCTGTTGCCCCACGACAATGAAGAAGGTGCTTGGATCTTCCGCTTTGCAGACCGTGAGAACTATCTAGATATATTGACCAAATCACCGTTGAAGACCACGTCAGGTGACATGATCATTTTCAGATGACTGTAGGTGTAGAAAGCCAAATCATGTCCTCGGTCCGGAAAAACTCCCTAGCCCCGATAAGGAAGATATCGGAAGGGTTTTCATTGTGGAGACACAAACGATTGAAATTCACACCAGCAGAATAGTACCAATCTCCTTGCATAGTGAAAAGATCGACGCTCCGATAGAATGTCTTTCTTTGAACCGCATCGCGCACCAGGAAAATAGTACCAATCTCCTTGCATTTGAAAAGATCTCTGTATGAGAAACTTGCGACCTTTAGGAGAACCGTTTCAAGGATTTCCGGTGGAATATCGAAAATATGAGGGTTTACCATCATTTTTTTTTCATGATTAGTAAAATGGATTAATGGACAGATGAAGAGAATGTGTATATATTAAAACCTATGTGGAAAATGATTAGACAACTAAAAAAATTGTTTAATAGACGCGTTTGTGAAAATGCATTTAAGACTCGCGTCGTTTCTGTTGACACTTACATCCCCTCTCTATCACTCTCTTAACTCTGATAACCCTAAACCCTAAATTCTTAATATAACCATAAAACCTAAATTCCTTACAAAATAAAAGTTTCAAAAACTTTTAAATAAATTTTTATTAAGTTGTTTAGTTAAATATATTTGAGTTTTTCAATTTCAAAATCGTAAACCTTAACACTAGACCCTAAACTTATATAAACCCTTTGAACCTATAACTAATATTATAAAAAAAACTCATCTATTATACTCTATATCCATTTAAATATACATGCTACAACTTTTGAATGTTTATAAAGTTGTTTAGTTTTCACATTTGAGTTGTTTAATTTCAAAATCGTAAACCTTAACACTAGACCCTAAGCTGATATAAACCCTTTCAACCTATAACTAATATTTCTCAAACTCATATCGTATAGTCTATATCCATTTAAATATACATGCAACAACTTTTGACAGTTTATTAAGTTGTTTAGTTTTCACATTCGAGTTGTTTAATTTCAAAATCATAAACCTTAACACTAGACCCTAAACTGATATAAACCCTTTCAACCTATAACTAATATTTCTCAAAATCATATAATATAATCTATATCCATTTAAATATACATGAAACTAATTTTGACAGTTTATTAAGTTGTTTAGTTTTCACATGTGAGTTGTTTAATTTCAAAATCGTAAACCTTAACATTAGACCCTAAACTGATATAAACCCTTTCAACCTATAACTAATATTTCTCAAAATCATATAATATAATCTATATCCATTTAAATATACATGAAACTAATTTTGACAGTTTATTAAGTTGTTTAGTTTTCACATGTGAGTTGTTTAATTTCAAAATCGTAAACCTTAACATTAGACCCTAAACTGATATAAACCCTTTTAACCTATAACTAATATATAATTTATATCCATTAAAATATATGAACTTATAGGAATAACATTTGAATATTGGTTTGCATAAGCATATCATATTTCTTCTATAATTAATTTTAAATTTTGTAATTGTATTTTGTTAACTATTTTTTGTAAAACTCATTTGAAAAGTAATATAAAAATTGGCCAATGAACAGCTTAGGTGGAGATAGTAAACGAGATGCAACATACACCGTTGGATATTTTAGACAAATTTATTCATTCAATCTGAGCCGTTGTTTCCTTTCGAGTTGCTTATGCTGGAAAACTGAAAATTTTGTAAAAATTACAGACTCCTCGATTTTTAGTTCTAAATCTAATCTGTCATCTCCATCTTCTTAATATGAAACCTAATCTGCAGCAATCTAAATATGTCTCATATGGAGAAGTCGTGGATTTGGCTGTAAAGGTATCATGTACATAGATCTCTCGAGAAATACTTTCATTCGCTGATTGAAATAGTTATTCTAACTTTATTGTGATTTAACATGTAGGACTAGTCCCGAGTACTCAGAAGGAGCAACCAATTTCATAAACTCATCAGCAAGAGGATTGGGTAATCTGACTGAAATGCTTTGCCCATTTAGAGATTGTCGAAATTTATGCCATCAAAAATTAGAAAACATAGTTGATTATCTAGTAATTAGGGGTATGGATACAAAGTATAAGAGTTCTTCTTGGAGTTCAAGACTACATTCATTATGGATGATGGTAATTCAATTCAGATGAATGAAAATGGAGAAACAAATGATGATGAACCAGTAGAAGAATCTGAGTTCATTAGAAAAAATTAAAAGAAGCTGAAACTCCATTGTACCAAATGATGATGAACTGGCCCATCAGCTAGCTTAGGTAAATATATTTCTTTTAATTACCTTGTTGCAAGATTTTTAATCTTTTGGTTTCATAGCATCTTATTACCTTTTCTGTATTCCTTTCAGTTTCACTTTAGAGGACAACAACAAGAAGACTGTTATACAATATTTCGTTGAGAAATATAACTATAAAGTGAAATATTCTTCACAACCTGCCATCCAATCAGGGAGCGACTCAAAGCCTGCTTACTTGCCCATGGAAGTATATTACTAATTCAGACATTTTAGTCACGTGAATATTATGTGGTATTATCAAAGATCTTTACTTATTTTTGGTGTTTGTAGGTCTGTCGAATAGCTGATAGGCAGTGATACACCAAAAGGCTCAATGAAAGGCAAGTGACTACGATGCTTAGAATGGTGAATTTAACAATAGTAAGCATGGAGTTTGGGATGAATGTGACTGTTCAGCTTGCTTTAATTCACGCTAGAGTACTCCCGTATCCTTTGGTGATTTTCTCACTTTTATCTTTCAATTGCTTTTATTTTTTAAAATAAAGTTTCTCTTTTCATTGATCCTGATGAAAAATGTCTTTTTATGTAGTTGAAATACGATGTAGGTTTTCTATTGTGGGGATGATGATTCTTCAAATTAGTATGTTGTAATGAGAGCACCTCCTAGAGGCTATCTAAGAAACTGATGATGGAGAAAGTGAAGATGTTGATGATTGGTAGTATATATTGGTAGTAGATTGAAATAGTCTTGGTGACGTTTGATAGATTTTAAAATATTTAATTTATTAGTTTAATTGATCTTAAAATATTTTTTTTTGTATTAGTTTAAAAATAATATAAAATTGTTTTAACGTAATATTCAATATTAAAAATATTTTAACTTAAGATTTTTTGGGTTAAACCAAAACACCATTTATTACCCCTTTTCATAATTTAAATTGCAAATTAGTGTTCTAAATCGTTTGGGGGTAAAATGATGAGAACTAATAGTTGAGGGGGTCGAATAAGGAGAAATCTAAGTTTAGGTGGAAAATTAAGGAGCTCCAAAGTTCAGGGGGAAAAAAATTAGATGAACAAAGTTGAGGGGGCTGGTAAGGAGCAATCTAAGTTCATGTGGGAAACTAAGGAGCTCCAAAGTTTAGGGGGGAAAAGATTGGATGGACAAAGATGAGGGGGTTAGTGAAGTCAACCCTAGATTTTATGGTTTTTATTGGTTGATTCCTTACATCAAGGAAATGCTACTCTTTTGTAAACATGGAAATGTATTAGGGATATAATAAAATTATTTAATTTTTATTTGACAAACAATTCAAAAATATATTATAATTACAAAAGAAATTCAATTATATAATTATAACAATATTAATTTTCGGGTGCACACCAAAAAGATATAATATTAATTGTCGGGGGCACACAATTTTTTTTAAAATTTTCGGGTAATTACAACACAATAATAGCACAAATAGTTTTCTATCTTTGTAAAACAAACTGCTATAGATGCAATTCAATTATAATACAAATCCAACGCTATTGAATATAAAAAACTAAAGCTATTACTAAAGACCTTTAATAACAAATATATGACGCTATTATAAAAATAAACAATTGCATCTTCACCAACACTATCGTAACTTCGATAATTATATCGTACATTAAATCTGCTATCTAAAGTGTCTGACCTATAAAGACGGGTGATGTCAGAGCGTTTAGTTAACCGCTATGCTATCCTACGATAGCGTTTTTCGACCGCTAAGAAAAGGCATATTTCTTGTAGTGGAGGATTGAGTTCTGTGATTTGAATGGAACGGTTCACAATTTGGGATATGATAGGCTATCCGAGATGTATGGTTTCTCATATCAAGGACCATCTAGTTTTGAGATAGCATTTGGGGAAACTGACCTAATCTGGAGATGTATCGGTTCAGGCACATTCTTAGCGGGAAGGACCAAGGCCCCAAATCTTTGCCAGCCCGCAATGAGATACATTGAGAAACTCCTTTCTCACTCATTCTTTTCGAGATGAGAAGTAGGAAGTATTATGGCAGGTGAATTGGGATT
The DNA here is from genome assembly GCA_900406425.1 of Iberis pinnata. Lineage (NCBI taxonomy): Eukaryota > Viridiplantae > Streptophyta > Magnoliopsida > Brassicales > Brassicaceae > Iberis > Iberis pinnata. Next base: position 23,389 of record OVBE01001039.1, read on the forward strand.
TTTTCGGTTGGGACTAGCGCCCATTATTCAAACATAATTGGATAATGATGGGCTATTCCTGAAAATAGAGGAATGCAGGCCAAGTCCATTGCAGTTGTTTTTGCAGCATTTGATACATCTTGAGGTTGGGGTTGGACTCGAAAAGACAAAACGCCTCAACTAAGCATTGGAGGATGGGTAACCCCAATCTTAAAAGCCGCCAACATTAAACTCCCACATGTGCACACCGCGTCAAAACTAATGGACCTCAAATATTTCAACAAGATGCTGATACTAGTTTGGAAAGTGTAAGAAGGGTCCATGTTTAAGTATGCCTATCGATACCAAGACACGAATGGGATGAAAGCAACATTTTACTTCCTTAACCCGAAGCATACTTCTTTCACGGGCCGTAACAACGTCCGTTCACAATCGTACACTCTCCTTGATCCTTCTCTTCAAGTACCGCTCCAATGGGTGAACCGTCCTCGTACATCCGCACCAACAATGAGATCCTCACAAGATCAAAGCGCTCTATATGGATGTGCTAGGTACTATCCCGACACTTCCTCCATGACACTACAGCCCGAACATCTAAAAGACTTATATTTGGGGAAAAAGAAGCTAAGCCGGTGGATCATGTTCCATAACCGGATAACAAGGAAGCATGTCAAGCAGGTAAAGAAGCTTACATCCATCATTATGAAGGGAACAACGTGTAAGGGATGCAGAGCCGACGTGCGCTTTGACCAAGAACCACTACCGCATCAACCCTAAGTTGATCTGCACGAGCATATGGACGTAGAAGATGATGCATCTTGGCAACATTCTTACCATGGAGGTGAAGGCTCAAGCCAATCAACCGCTTTTCAACCAAGAATTTCGGTCGATCCACCAAGGCAACGAAGGCAGAGACGAAGAATGCCAACACCACCACCTCCTGAATTGGAAAACGAGTCTCCGGGTTTCTCGTCCGATGAGGAACCCTATGGTCCTACATTTAACTACTATTGAGGTACCGTTTCTTCACCATTTTAAATACATTCCGTTTTAGTTTTTATTTTTGTTTTTGTCCACCGTCCGGATTCTTTATCACACAAGGGACCGTGTGATTTAAGTTCGGGGGAGGGACCGTAGCTAACTTAGTTTCGATTTTCGATCTTATCATGCATTTGCATTGTGAATAGTTATGGTTTAAAAAATCCCTTAAAATCAAAAAAATTGAAAATTAATTTTTTTTTTTTGGCATTTAGCCTCATCTTGTGCATATTCTAGTTTGGTTTTAGATTCATCTTAGGTTGCATCATTTTCATAGGAAATCAATGACGAGATTGCCTTGTAAGTATGTTGCTTTATTAGTTGGTATCACTACCCAAGTTGTTAGTTGTCTATTGCATGCAAGTCGACAAGCAAATGATAAGTTTAGGGGAGTTGATATACTATGTTTTTAGCGTGTTTTTAATCTTGTCTTGCATCTATTTAGGTAGGTTCATGTGCATTTAGGCTAGTTTAGCATGCATTTGCATTTTCATTTCATTTCTCCAGGTGTTAGAAGTGGAAGAACCAAAAACGTGGATCGAAGGAGCTTTCAAGGGGCAAGAAGGTGTAGATTGGAGCTGTACCGGTTAAGGTACCGGTTTGTTTAAACCGATACAGGTGATAATGGGGCATACCAGTGTAAGGTACCTGTTTTGACAAACCAGTACGAGCATAATCGAAGGACCAGAGGCTAAGCAAAGAAATTCAATACCGGTTACCGGTATCAGACTGAAAAAGTCAACATTTGACGTACCCTTTTTGGTTTAATCCTAATTTTAATTGGGTTAACTGACATTACTTGGTTTGAATACATAATAGTGGGCATTTATGTTTGCTATTTTGCATTATTCCGAGTGTTTTCATTGCATATTTGGTAGAATTTCAGTATTCTAGGTGTTCGGGTCGAATCAGAGCAAAAACCATGCATTTCAGGAGATTTCAGGAAGTTTTAGAAGAATTAAAAGTTGCAGAAAAAAGTTATCGATCGGGCAGGTGATATGCCCGATCGGGCAGATGTTCCTGGAAAAATCCGAATAATGAGATCGATCGAGCAAAAGAGAAGAGTCGAGCAAAAATGTGAAGTACCCGATCGGGTAAACACTTGCTCGACGGGCAGATTTTCCAAAAAGAAGAAGAAGTTTTCAAATTTGAAATTCAAGTCCTCAAGCCTATCAATTTTTCCATATATAATTTTTTAGCCTATAAATACAATGTGTTTTAGGCCTTTAAACCTAGGCTTTATTTTATTTCTGAGAGAATTACTGAGGAGAAGAGATTCTGAAACTATGTATTTGGCAGAAGATTTTTGAACCTATTTATATATCTATATTTAATTTAAATATGTGTTCTTTGATATTGAATTGTGTTTGCATGCCAATGTCTGAGTAGTTCCATAGTTAGGTTTTAGGGTTTCCCAGGGAAATCAGGGTTTGATTGTTAGATTTGTCATAAGGGGATAATAATTGTTAGGTTCTTAGTCTAGACTTATTATTAATGCATGAATTAGAGTAGCTAATTAGTTCATTGATATTAGACTGATAAACGCAAAAAGATTTGGTTTAGAAGTTGGATCTAGTCTAGATGAATAAGTGGTCATGCTTGCGAGAGTATTGTCTTGATTGCTTACGAACAATTGAATTTGAACTTTAATGCATGTTCTGTTATTTAAAAGACGACGAGAGTTTGCCTCTGATAATTTGAGCATAGGGTTTAGTACTCAGAGAGGAGATTATTCCATCTTTGTCTTTCATGTTGAGAACTATTTTCAAAGAAAATCCCTGAATGATAAATTGACTTTCAATCCTGATTACCTGTGGTTTCCCTGATGCCTGACGCTTTTAGTTTATAATTTTAAACCGTTTTTAATTTACTGTTTTGATAACCATCAATCTTATTATTCTTGCTTTAGCCAGATGTGAATTGTAACTGAATAGCGTACTATTTTGGTCTCTGTGGATTCGTTACCTTATCTTTGCTACATTGAACTGTTCTCTGCAGTAATAGACTAGGATTAAATTGTAGACCTATCAGAATTTTGGTGCCATTGCCGGGGACAAATATTGCCTTTTTAAGTTTTTTATTAGAATCTCTTCTAAAGTTTTTATTTTCAGTACTCATCTCGTTCTTCTTTTCTTGTCTTTGTCTTACAGGTGTATGATCAGAAGGTCTGACAAATATTCTGAATTGCTAAACCCAGTAACTTGGAACTTGCAAGGATAGAACGCTCAAACTGGAAAGCAAAGAAAGACGATAGCTCATCCAACTCAATGGCTGATAACGTTAATCAAATCATTCCGGTCGAACCCCAAGGTGAAAACGATCCACCAGTTCTTGGACTCAATCAACTCACTAACCAAGGACAAGGTTGTGGTAACGGCAATCCAGTGCCACAAGACCAACAAGGAGCACATAACAACCAAGCTCCACCGGAAAATCCCAATCCTCATAACGCTCAGAACGTAGATGCAAGGAGCTTTACCTTAATGCTTAGAACCATCCTCTACTTGGTTCATACAACAATCCTCAGGCATACTATGCTAATAGGAATCCCATCCAACCCCCTCAACCTCAGCGAAGGGAATACCAATTCCCTATTTCACTTGTTCAAATGATACGTAGCAACCAATTCAGTGGTTTACCTCACGAGCACCCAATGAATCATATTGACGTCTTTGAGGACATCTGCAGCACTATCAAACTCAATGGAGTAACCAACGATTTTAAGCACTGCAGTTTGTTCAGTCATTCCTTAGCTGACAAAGCACTTCGCTGGTTGAAGTCTCTACCTGTAGGATCTCTAGTAACCTAGGATGACTGCAAAGCCAGGTTCATTAGTTAGTTCTTCACTACTACTAGGACTAATTCCTTAAGGAGCAAGATCTCTGTTTGTTCTCAAGCTCCTGTAGAATCATTCTATGAATCTTGGGAACGATTCAAAGAGCTGCTTTGTGATTGTCCACATCATGGTTTCTCAGATGTAAATCTCCTCAATACATTCTATAGAGGAATTGAACAGAAGTATCAGTTGTCCTTAGATACAGCAAGCGATGGAGATTTCATGCAGAAACCCGTTCTTGATGCTTATCGATTGATAGAGTATCTAGCAGCTAGTAATAGCAATCATTGCCCAGAGTTTGATCGCCGAACGAAGGTTCCGGTAGTAGCTGCTAACTCGGAGATCTCAGAGCTGAAAGGAGAATTCTCAGAGATGAAAGGACTAATCAATAAGTTGCTAAAAGGTCAAACTCAGAAATAGGTTAATGCTGTGGATGGTTCTGAAGTTAATTGCTTTGCGGTTCAAGAACAGAATACTAGTGGAGATTAGAAGGAAGTAAGTTACATCAATGCTCAAGGTCAAAGGATGTACAATCAAGGTTACAATCAAGGTTTTAACAAAACTCATCCCAAATTGTCTTGGAGAAGCACCAATGTTGAGAACCCCCAAGATCAACACTACCCACAACAGCAGAAATCCTTTGTGCCGAATTCTAATTCAGGCGGTTTTCCACAAACCTCTCAGCTTGTAGTCCAACAAAACCAACCTTAACCAAGTAATTCAGTTGAGATGATGTTTAAGCAATTTCTGGAAGGACAACAACAGTTCCAAACATTGATCCAAGGAGAAGTGTAGGAACTAAATCAAAAGTTTATGCATTATCAACTCATGTGAAGTAATTGGATGTGCAAGTTGCTCAGACTTCTGAAGCTATGAAATGACAAGCTGATGTCTTTCCTGGGAGGGTTGAGGATAATCCCAAAGCGTATTGCAAGACTTTGATGAGTAATTATGAGGAAGAAGCTGAGAATTTTGGAGAAGACTCGAATTTTGAAAATCTGGAAATTAATGGAGAAAGATCTACCCGATCAAGCAGCCTTTGCCCAATCGGGCAAATCATTTCTAGGGGAACAGAGCGATCGGGCATCATCAGCCCGGTCGAGCAAACGAATGAAAAAAATCCAGGAACATTTAATCGATCGGGCACATCACTTGGCCGATCGAATAATTTTCTCGGACAAGAATTAGGACGAAGTGCCAGATCTGGCAACACTTGGCTGATCGAGCAAAAACCCCTGGAACCTAAACCCCTGTATTTGGGAGAAGATTTCTGAACCTCTTTATATATCTATATTTAATTTAAATATGTGTTCTTCTTTGATATTGAATTGTGTTTGCATGCCATGTCTGAGTAGTTCCATAGTTAGGTTTTAGGGTTTCCCAGGGAAATCAGGGTTTTATTGTTATATTTGTCATAAGGGGATAATAATTGTTATGTTCTTAGACTAGACTTATTATTAATGCATGAATTAAAGTAGCTAACTATTTCATTGATATTAGACTGATAAATGCAAAGAGATTTGGTTTATAAGTTGGATCTAGTCTAGATGAATAAGTGGTCTTGCTTGCGAGAGTATTGTCTTGATTGCTTACGAACAATTGAATCTGAACTTTAATGCATGTTCTGTTATTTAAAAGACGGCGAGAGTTTGTCTCTGATAATTTGAGCATAGGGTTTAGTACTCTGAGAAGAGATTATTCCATCTTTATCTTTCATGTTGAGAACTATTTTCAAAGAAAATCCCTGAATAATAAATTGACTTTCAATCCTGATTACATGTGGTTTCCCTGATGCCTGACGCTTTTACTTTATTGTTTTAAACCGCTTTTAATTTACTGTCTTGATAACCATAAATCTTATTATTCTTGCTTTAGCCAGATTTGTATTGAAACTGAATCGTGTACTATTTTGGTCTCTACGGATTCGATACCCTATCTTTGCTACATTGAACTGTTCTCTGCAGTAATAGACTAGGATTAAATTCTAGACCTATCATTAATCCTAATATTTATGGGTTAACCCAATGCTTGTTTCCGATACTATTTAAACATTTTTACCTAATTTTTAGGTTCTTATGCTTTGTCCTTTGATTTTCCTAAGAAGAACTTTGTAAACCTTTGGATCTTTTGCTTATTTGAGTTTGTTTTCTTGTTTTTATTGCTTTTTTATTTTAATCTTCTTCTATCTATCGGTAAACACATTTTTTGTCTTGGATTTGGTGTTTTCCCAATGGATAATGGAGTAGTTCCTTTTTAAGAAAATGGTTAGGTAGATTAGGTTAATTAAGTAATGGATCATGATGTTTAGGGTTTAGTTTTCATTATTCCTCATGTAGTTGGTGTTCTTAATGCTAGACTTGATCAATTAAATTTAGATCATAGGTTGATTTGTGCCCGGAATGTGTTCGATGAAATTTTGAATCAATCGCTGCATGCTAAATGAGGCCTAACAAAAAAAAAATTGTGTTAGTTAGTTCAGTGGTTTATCATGGATTAGAGTTTAATGTTTCATAATTGTGTAATCATCCAAGAGATTGTCTTAATTGCATGATTAGGGAAAAAGTTAGTGCCATGAGAGTGGATTAGTCTATTTGTGGACGTTATACCGAGGGTAAGCTTAATAGTTAGTATTGAACATCATGAAAAGTTACTTATTCTATCAAATCAATAACCTATGCCATTTGCTTAGCCACTTTATCTTTGGCATTCAAGTTTAATATTTTGTTGACTTTCATTAATTGCTGTTGACTTTTGATTTTGTTGACTTTTTAATTTATACATGTTTAAGTATTTAAAACCAACCAATCTTAATGACTTAGACTAAATATGATTCATATAGGATTAGTGTGTTGATATTTCCTGAATTTGGATTGATTCTTAAGTGCTATAATGACATCAGTAGACTTACGGTATTTGCTTTGACATTTGTTCGGCAAATATGTGTTTATCACAAGAACAAAAAAAATAATCTAAAGCCCTATGTATTTTGGTGTGGAGAACTAAATGTGTCTCTGCTCTTCCTCCTCATTTCTCTATATAGACTCCATGGTTGGTCCGTTTTCCTTTTCTGTCTCTAGTTCTTCTGCGGAAATATTCTTTTTTCCAGATTTCTTCCATTTATTTACGGCTTGCAGAGCAACTTACGTCTGTCATCGTACTCAGGCCGAATTCTCGTCTAGAATCATAAGTGGGCCTTTATCGTGTTTTATGCCTCGTTGGACTGTTTTACAATTTAGACGAGTTTTATGATTTCTATCAAAGAATCGGTCTTTCGTACGATGATAAGATACAAAATTTGCGAAATATCACTCGTATCGGTGAGATAACGTTGGCGTTGAAGTTAGTCGTTTCGTTTTATACGGTTAATAAACACAAACCTGTCCTTACGATCGTTCTGGAGAATGACGACTTTAATCGTATATTCAAGATAATCCTTATCATTTAGGTTAACCGTTATTGTTTTATAAGATTAAATTTTATACAAAAGGATTTTTACGATTCTTTGGCGAATCGTAGGAAATAATCGTATAGATAGGATGACTTCAATGTTTAAGATAACCGTTACCATTTGTACGATTATTTCCGGACTTATATGAAAAGAATAAGTTTTACTATTTTATCGGAAACCCGAAACGATACAAAGTGAGAGATAATTTTTCTGAGAAGATATGATGCATATGATTTGGCTCGCAAATTGGCGAGTTGAATGTGTATGATTTAGCTTGCCAGTTGACGACCTGAATGTCTGAATGTGTGTTCAGCTCGCAAATTGGTGAGCTGAATGCATATGGTTTAGCTCGCCAAGTGGTGAGATGAGTGTGTATTGAAATCGTACGTAAACGTGCATCGTAAACGTGTTGTCGATAAACAAGAGGATTCAGAACCCAAGTGTTTGTCCGGAGATTGTGATTGCATCATGTTGATATCTTGTACATTCAGCTCGCGATTTGGCTAGCTGACTCTCGACACTCAACAAAATAAAATAATTTAATCATGATACTTCTGAAAGATCGTAAGGAATATGTTTCAGAAGAATCGGATAACAATTGTCCAATAGCTACGCGATTATCTCTATACTCTCTTGTCCTTAGGCGAGAAGGTTTTGTCCCTCCAAATTTTCCTATCACTAAGGTTTTAACGTGGCAAGATAATCCACTTACTTCAATGTTTGGGTCAAAGCTAGCGTACTGGAAATCAATGTCTGATAAATATGAAAAACCTCGACATATATGTTTCAGAATAACACCAAGCATATCGCAATCTTCAGACAAACGCTTTAGTCCTAAATATTGTTTACGGACAACACAATTCATTTTTTCGTATGCATGATCAGAACGCTTTCAATACACTTTCAACTCAATAGTTGGCGAGCTGAATCATACGAACTCAACTCCCCAGTTGGTGAGCTGAATCATACGCACCTTTTGTATCGCTTTAGAAAAATCATCTCGTTTCGTATCATTTGGATTTTTTGTTAGAGTTTTACGATAAAAATCATAAAACTCATTCCTTTCGTATAGGATCCGAATTAATCGTATAAACGGTAACAGTTAGATTGAACATCGAAGTTATCCTATCTAAACGATTATTTTCTACGATTTGCGAAAGAATCGCAAAAACCTTTCGTATAAGATTTAATCGTATAAAATAATAAAATTAATCGTTCTCTGAAATAGACGCAAAGACGCGTTCCTTTTTATTAATTGTATAGAACGAAAACGGCTAACTAGGACGCCAACGTTATCGAAATTATACGATTGACAACATAATATTGTGGAATTCGTATCGTATCGCTGTACGAAAGACCAGTTCTCTTATAGAAATAATAAAAATTGTCTAAACCGCAAAACGGCCCAATGAGGCCTAAAACACGATAACGGCCCACTTACAGTTTCGACCAAGAATTTGACCCGAGTACGATGACGGTCATAGCTTGCTCCGCAAGACATAGAGAAATGCAAGAAATCTAAAAATGAATATTTGTGCACAAGAATAAACTTGAGAAGGAAGGTTTTCGCGGAAGACAGAAAAGAAAGACAGACCGACCCTGAAGCCTATATAAGAGATATGAAGAGGAAGAGCACAAACATGTTCAATTCTCCTCACCAAAATACTTAGGGATTTAGATTATTTTCCGTTTTTCATAGTGAGCTGCGACTTAATTAGGTTATTCACAGTCTCCGTTGTTAGTTCTTGGATACTCGCCGACTGTTCTTATGGCCGAGGCTATCACATGATTGTAACACGCTCACGAGATTCATAATAAGACTTCTTTTTCCATCTTTCATATTTGTAAATTTGTGTTCGTATTCTATTGTTTTCGTGTTGCGATCTTTTTACGTCTAACTCACATGAATCCGGGATCTCTAGAAAATTGGGGTTCTCTGTGATTTTCTTTAACTAACGAAAATCGGACAGTGTGAATTTCGGTTCCCACAATAATCAGAGTGATGTAAAAAGTGCATTTATACATGGGATTTGCAAGAGAATGTTGTGTGGAGCAAGCCAAGGTCTTTGAGATCAATGAGGACAAAGGAAAGGTGTCTATCAATCAGAGTGCTCCTTGGAGTAGGAGTAACTTAAAGATGGGATGTCTATCAACTAGATGTAAAAAGTGCATTTATACATGGGATGTCTAGCAACTAGATGTCTATCAACAATCAAACTGATACTTGGAGGAGGAGAAACTAAAAGATGGGATGTCTATCGACTAGATGTAAAAAGTGCATTTATACATGGGATTTGCAAGAGAATGTTGTATGGAGAAAGCCAAGGTCTTTGAGGTCAATGAGGACAAAGGAAAGGTGTATAAGTTGTGTAAAGCACTATATGGCCTACGGCATGCGCATAGAGCTTGGTACAACAAAATAGAAAGTTATTTTGAAAGGGAAGGGTTCGAGAATTGTATATTTATTTTTGGAAACTCAAGAAGACAAGATACTAATTGTGAGAGCGTATGTTGACGATTTGGTTTGCACAAGAAATTCTAAGGAAATGCTTGAGGGGTATGAAGCATCTATGAAAAGGGAATTCTCCATGACTGATCTTGGTAGAATGAAATAATTCTTAGGAGTTGAAGTGATACAAGAAGAAAGTGGCATTTTTACTAATCAAAAGAGATATGCAGAAGAAGTTTTGAAGAGGTTTGACATGGAAAACTGTAATTGGGTGAAAAACGCAATGGTGTCCGATTGTAAACTCTCACAAGAAAGCTCAATGAAACAAGTTGAGGTCATTGTGTTTAAGAAAATGGTAGAACGCATGAAATATCTTACTATTACCCTACCAAATTTGACTCTCTCACTGAATATGGTTAGTATATACATGGAAAGACCGAATGAGCAACATATGATATATGGCTTTGAAAAGAATTTTGAGATATGTTCATGGAATAATCTTTTTGGAATACAATAAAATCCAAAGGAGAAGTGAAATTGCAAAGTTTTTGCAGACAATGACTATGCATGCAAATTCGATGACAGGAAGAGTACATCGAGTTTTGTTTTCATGCTTGTTCGAGTAGCAGTCTCATAGGCATCTAAAAAACAGGCTATAGTCACACTATCAAACACTGAAGTAGAGTTTGTAGCAGCTGCTGCTTGCCAAGCGGTTTAGGAATATATGTGAAGAGATAGGCTTTAAAAAAAAAGGAAGGTATAGTCATGTTTTGTGATAATAATTCGACAATCAAATTGGCAAAAAATCCAGTGCTCCATGATACTAGTAAGCACTTACATGTGAGGTACCATTTTTTTAGAAATCTAGTGAATGATAGTACAATATGTATGGCATTATTTTCTACACAAGTACAGATATCAAACATCTTAATAAAAGCAGTGAAGTTGGAAACATTTGAAAGGCTCAGGTCAAGTACGGGAGTGTGCATCAAAGAGGTATAAACGGGAAGAGGAGAAACCCCAATTTAGGGAAAGGTATGAAGACGTTATTAATAAAGTTGGCTGTTAGTCTTTAAGTTTGAATTGCTCAATATGAATAAGTCTTGAATTCCTGATTTGTAGGCTTCAAGTATCGTAGTAGTTCTTTTTTATATGGTTTTCAACTGTAATCTTTAGATTCTTATTTAATAGACTCGTTGTTTCAGTTTAATTTAAGCCTTTGACAGCATAACTTACTTGTCTCACAACTCTTTTTTATCTTTAGAGATAGCATACCTTGAGTGTCATTCCAATTGTGAGATATCACACATAGGTATATCAATAAACAATGCGTGAAAAACTCATGAGAGGAGTGAAACCTCGAGACTTAACCCACTTAGTGTGCTCGCATTCTCTTGAGGTTTTGATAGCAACAAAAAATCAATTTCCGTTATTCTTCTGCTATAGGACCCTAAAATCTTAATAGAATCTAAAATTGGACAGCATGAGCATAATGTGAATTAAAAAAGAGATATAAACCATATTGTACCCAATCTCCATATTTCCTTTTGAAGATTTGATTATAAAACGTATGGGTTTTAAGCCAAAAAATGGAAGGGGTAGAAATGGACAATATTTTATTCGTAAAGTTTGCCGGTTGCAATCTATTATTTGTTACATTAGATTGAAAGTATACCAGGGTGGACATTCCCTCAAACTCTTTTTTCTGTCATAATATAATATATATATGTATATATTAAAGTTTAGTTGTCTTACTCTTATAGCCAAATTGTGAACATAAGTATACTAATCCCTAGATACAACAAAAGAACCCACAGAAGCTGCGTAAGGTTTTTATCCAAAGATTAAAAATCAAAAGAACACTTAAACGCATTATGAAGAAGCTTTATCGATTCCTGACAATCATAACATACCACCACTGCTGAAAAACCTAGTTTATTGACTTGCAATAAACCTTCTTGCATCGTATTAGCGAATGTAGATCTCTATTTGGGGTGCACTCTTCAATAAAAATATATGAAAAACTTATAAATCTAGTAAAAAAAAATCACTATTCCTTTATAGAATTCAATTTTTTGCCTAAACCTAATGGGTGCAAGTGCACGCTCAAGCACTCAAGTACATTCGCCCATGATCGTATATAATTCTACATCAAATGCAGAAAGAGTTGGTGCGAGTGACACATAACCATACATAAGAACCCGACCATGTTGCATAAGTGTCCATCCATCTCCCATGTTTGCTTCTTTGCTTACAACTGAGGTCCTTGATGCAGTGTGTGACCAGAGCCGTTCCTGAGCCCAAGCAGAGCAAGCATGCGCTTGCGGCCCCTTTTTCAATTTAAAAATTTTAGTTAAGAAAACGGCCCATTTTTTGAAAAATTGTACAATTTTGGCCTATTTTTCCATTGTAGCTTGCGGCCTTTAGAAAATTTTAAAATCTCAGGACCGGCCCTGTGTGTGACTATATGGATTTTGAGAGGGACGACAAAGAACCTTTAGTGATGGAGATATTGATCCTTGATATCGTTGAAGATTGACCATTGCCTTGTTAACAATATCAGGGAGACCCCATCTTTTAGCTTCAAATAGTAAGGCATTTCTCATCTCCCAAATTTTCAAAATCAAGTATGAAGCAAAGTACCTGGGTGTGTACCATGTCGAGCAGAGATTAAATGAAGAAAATATGTCAAGTTGTGCACAACACAATTGGTGAATTTCTCAATAGAAAAGCTACTAAAAAGAGCCAATTTCTATATCTCTTTTGAGACATTACGGTTTAAAAAATAGATGATCAACTGAATCTCGACACAAGGCACATATTAAGTCTCCTCTTACACCTCTTTCGTTTAGTTCAATGCCAACTGCCAAACCACAATGCATAATTCGTGATAAGAAATGCTAAATTTGTGGTTGGATGGAAAGATTCCATATAATTAGAGTAATAACTTGGATATTTTCAGGCATTGCAAAGGATATCATTTCCGTATAAGATGCATGATAACCTGATCTAACAGTGCAACTACCAGAGGAGGAGTATTTCCATATAGGACATCATCAGAACCAAAGATTGATGGAAGAGTGGACTACAGTAGATGCGCATTTGCTGCAGTTAGCATCTGTTGCACTTTCACTCACCAAGTTTTACTCATTGTATTTAGTAGTTGATCCATCATAGCATTAGATGAAAATGTATAGAGGATAATGAATAAATCAAAACTTTGTTTTACACAACAAACACTCTTTTATTAAACTTTATTTGTTTGATCTTTTTTACAAACACTCAACTCAAATAGGTTTTACACAATTCTATACTCTACTAGATTGTCACCTATAAATTTAATAAACACAACCTACTTAATCACTCAACTCGTGATCTTCTCAAAGGCTAAAGAACACTCACCGGAAACAACTCTCTGTTTTTCCAAAGTTGAATCGCAAAATCCTAGACAATATAAAGAGTAAAAGTGTTAACCCTAATAATCACTTTTCCTCTTTATTTATGCTCTACCCAAAACCCTAAAAGAATATTTCCTAACAAACATATCCTACTAGAATCATCTTTCCTTTCTAGAATATCTTCTTCCTAGATATTCTCACCATCTCTCTTTCCTTGTTTGAATCTTCAAATCAAATCCGCTCGAACTTAAATTAACTTCCATCTTCAGCCTTTATCTCGTTTTAAGATCTTAACTTGCATATCTTCTAAGATTGTCTTCACAAGATATTCGCTTTAGTCTTCTGCTCCTTGATCCCAGTCTGCATCAGTCTTCTGATTCCATTAGCTCTTTGATCCAAGTATGCATCAGTCTTCTGATTCCATCAGCTCCTTGATCCAAGTCTGCATCAGTCTTATGATTCCATCAACTCCTTGATTGCAGACTTTCAATCTCCCCCTTTTTAACTTGATGTCACAATCAAGCAACTATCGGTTCCTGTGTTAACACAAACACTCCATACAAAGTTAAAAACATCCATACTGCAATTATTTTGACAAGTTAGCGTATATCAAATAACTGAGCTTTCAAACTTAAACCAAAGAGTTAAGTAAAATGAGCAGTGCATCAAAAAGGTTCATGCACACAAAACAGTCTTGAGCCAAGTGAGAAGAGAATCAATAATAAGAAAAACAAAAACAACAGAACAATAGCTCATTCTCTTCTCCCCCTAAATCATGTGCTTCTCTTAGTCGGATTCAGTAGCTTCATCTTCACCACTTTATCCCCCTACTTGTGTGACATCATGTTAAAAACACCTAGATACTATCATAGTAGGTGAGATAAAGAAACAGAGGGACTTACCTGCAGCCAAAGAATCCTCAAGCATCTGAATGACCTTGTGCAACCTGTAGACAGCAGCACCATCGACCTTCTTCACCTTGATCGTGGGAGCACTCTTGGATTTGGACGCTCTAGTCACTACAACCTTCTGTATAGCTGCCTTTGTCGGTTCGGACCTCTTGCTTTCCTTTCAAAGTATTGGCTTGTTTGCACTTGGTTCCATAAGTGTGAGCGGTTAAGCATTGGACAGTGGTGTAACAGGGTGCTGGGAGTTAATCAGACGGTTGACCAGTCTTGGGAATGAATGATAAAATTTTGAATCAGGAGTCTTGGCGTGATTCATTATATGCTCAAAGATCATATTAGCCATGTTAAAACTGATCTTCTTAACCACATTATAGCCAATTATGCCCCGCTTAAACTGCATATATCCATCATTCTTGGTTGGATACCAATTCCTGCTGCAGATTTTGTAGAGTTCACGGAGATCATCTGACACTTGTTCACTTGTAAACCCAGCCCATTTACGAACTGATCCACCACTGAGGAATGCTGCCCTCCTTTCATGTGTCACTGCATTGACTTGAATGCAACTCTGTACATCGTTAACATCAGGCAGACCAAACAGAGAGTTGATCTATACAGTTGAGAGGACATAGATCCAATCCCTAACTTGAACATATACAACTTGTTCACATCATAGGCAGCCGGGAAATTTGCATAGAACTCCCTAACCAACTCCTCATTATGATCTCCTAAGTTTGTCACTGTTCTCAACAATCTAGCCTCAGTTATCCATTCCCTGATTACACTATCAAGCAAGAGATTTACCTTGGTTTCTTCCAGACACTCTTTCCTGGAGATTAGAGAGTATCTTTGTGCAGCCGCTCTATCCGTGAACCTGGTGTGAACACAATCAGAGCATCTTGTCTCTTTTCTTGGTTTCTTTGCTTCACTTTCTTGTTTGATTGCAATCTCTTTCCTTTTCAGCAATCTTGATGTTCTTGCAGACAGCTGAGTATCACTTTTAACATCACCAACCACCATTACATCTGCACCCTCCGATCCAGTAACACCCTTAGTAATGTCTTCCATTAGGGTCTCACCAGCTTGATGAACTGGCACAGATTTTTTATTGTCTCTAGGTGCCTATTCATCTTCATCATATGGCAGGACTGGTTCAATTTGAGGAGCTCCATCTGCATGACTTGATTCAACTTCTGGTAAATCAGGCACTTGATGTTCATTGGAAACCTGATCGCCAGGTTGAGATTGTTCATCTTCATTTTCCGTGAACAGAGATCTGCTGGGAGGGTCAAACTGGTAACAAGGTGGTCGGTAAACTGACAGCATGCGGCAGGCGTTCTCAACAGGCTGAGCATCATTGGTTGCATGCATCGGAGTCTGGTACTCTAATTCTACTGGTGAAGAAATCGCCATGGACGATGTTGGTGGTAACGGTGTAGTTAACTAAGAGGCTCCAACAGTTTGGAAGAATTTATGAAGTTCTCCGAGAAACTGCTCCAAATTTTCCATCTTGATTTCCACAGTGAAAAACCCTAATCTTTGAGAGAGAAAAGGAAAGAATAGAGAGAAAATAAAGTAAACATGAAATTTGAACGATTTGATTGCCCTTATCCTTTCAACTCCCCTTTTTTGGGTATATCCCTTGAGAATCGTAACCGCCTTTCATCTCTAAATTCTTCATCAAATGGGCCTCTGGGTCTGAGACAACTTAACACATACATCAAAAAGTTCGGCATGATCCAAGATAAATCTAGATACCACACAATGATCATAGTTCTGATTTTATTAACCAATAAGACATATTTAAATCATGGTAGTGTGCATGAGTGACCCATATATGCAATTGTGACCATGTCAGCCAATATTTTTAAAATTCAACAGAAATATATGAAAAACAGAAGAGTGAATCAGTTCAGCCAACTGTTTATCAGAACCGATTAGACAAGATCTTAATTAAGAGATTCTTTCAGTGATTCATACCTCTGTTTGGTGACATTGTGACTAGACTTTCACTCTGTCATTCCTTTATTATGAACTTATCTCACGTCTGTGTTCACAAGCACCATTCTTCAGGCATCTGGAATTTCCTTTGAAGAGTCTTTTTTATATTTAATCGCGTGATCTCCTTTTTGATCATTATCAATCCTTTGATTTCTTTTGCAGATGTATCACTTGACTTCTCAATATTTGCGTGTAAATTTTTTTAATATATAATTAACATACTCAATCACTCAGCTCTTCTCAGCTCTTTGACCTCCTGGTATGAATACATACAACCCGTTGACATTGATCATTTCAGAATGGCATGACATGCAGTTGTTTTCCACAATATACAACACAAACAACACTATGAATTTCCTGTAACTTTATACAATGAATGCTCATATACATGTCAATAAAATGTTCCTTACACATGCTGACCAAACTAGACTTCACAAACACCAATAGTTTTTCTTAAATTTATGAAACCATTAAAATCAAAAGCTTTTGTGAATAAATCAACAAGTTGTAAATCAGTGCTAACATGGTCAATTGTAATCAGTTTCTCCTCAATCAACTCCCTGATGAAATGATGCCTAATATCTATATGCTTGGTTCTAGAGTATTGAACTGGATGTTTAGCTATGTTTATTGCACTTTTGTTGTCACACAATATTAGCAAAGAATTAGATTCCTGATAACACTTGAATTTCATGGTTTGTACATAACATTTCTTATCACTTTTTAGCTCTTAGGATTGCATCTAGCATGTTTAAAGTTGATTTCTGCAAGTTTATGATTTTTACGAAGTTTTGCATTAGGATTTGCATTTGCATGCATTTTGGAGATTTTTCAGGACTTTCAGGAGTTTTCAGGAAAATTCAGAAAACATCACCAAGTCACTGCAACCTTCAGGACCAAGCTGCATTTTCACTATGGATCGATCTCAATTCTGCTTAGGATCGATCTCAGGATCGATCTCACTCAGCAGAGATCGATCTCAGTCCAGCCAGAGATCGATCTCACTTCAGTTCATCAGAGATCGATCACCTTTCAGCAGAGATCGATCTCAACTTCAGCTTGAGATCGATCTGCAATCTCACAGCAGAGATCGATCTGCAATCTCACAGCGTCAGATCGATCTCAGTGCAAAAGAGATCGATCCCACTTCAGCACATCTCCAAACCCACATCTTCACTCAGGGATCGATCTGCAACGAAGAAGAATCGATCCCAGAAGCATCCAGATCGATCTCAGTCCAATCTCAGAGACAAGGTCGATCCCTCCTCATTCATTGCAAT
>OVBE01001040.1:0-40721 GCA_900406425.1 Iberis pinnata
TCTTGCCTAATAAAATCAAGATTAATCAGTCTTTTATTCACAAAAATAACGTCTAATCAAGTGCTAAATAGACGCAAAGATATTAGAAAATATATCCCATAATCAACAATAATAGTTCCACAAAAATAGATGAAAAAACTCTCTTTTAGTTAATTTTCCTTAAAATAAAAATAGAGAATTCACTAAAAGAGTTTTGTTCCTCTATGTTTGCGAAATTAACATTTTTTCTATTTTCTTTCAATATATGTCTAAAATACCCTTGTCTTATCCTTATCTAATAATATCACTAAAATATTTCAATAATATATTAACTGGATTTACATATGTGATACTTAAGTTTCTTTTTTAAACATATATCCATATGAATTCATTATCAAAGTTAACATACAAAGTGAGATAGGGTTGGACCAAAAGAACCAAAACAGAGAATCGGAACTGAGGAATCAAAAAACGGTTCTGGATTGGTACCGGTTTCATCCAAATTATATGATGGTTCCTGAGACGAACAACCATGGTCTCGGGTAGGAACCGAAACCGAGCCCAGAACCGATGAATAGAATTCATGAACTGAATTTTTTGTTGCATTGAATATTTTTAGGTATTTAAAATAATTTTGGCTATTTTATACTAATTACGAGTATATTAAATTAATTTCAGGTAATTTTGTTTTTTACAGATAGTTTTTATGGGATCTTTTTTTTCTGATAATTATTTTTTTCTTTTGTTTTTTGTGTATTTTTTGGGTAACTTTAGTCATTTCGGTCTAAAATACCCAAAACCGATTAGCAACAGAAAATTTCAGGTAATTTTTGGTTCCTCTAACATAAAACTGAACTAACCCAAAAACCTATGAGAACCGAACCGGAACCAAACTAAAAATTTCAAAATGATCAATTTGATATTAAAATTTAGGATCCCAAAGAACCGGAACCCAATGGTTCCTACCGAAACCGAACCAGATACTTGAAAGCCCATATCCACTGTAAGATCTTAGATGTCAAAATTATTTTTTATTCGTTTTTATTTGTTTAGTTAATGTTTTGATCTTCATAGACAAAAAGTGAATAAAATTATAGGTTTTGCGACATTGTTAACTTCTTATGACATAAAATACATGTTGCTTATTTACCTATTACATAAATGACATTATGTAATGTTATTTATATTTATAGTAACTGCCTCATATGATCTCTTGGTTTCGAAATGACATTTGGTAACAAAAAACTAAAGTTTTGATCTACTCAATGTGTTATTTTAGGAAGAAGAAGTCTTTTAGATAATTTATTTTATAATATGACGTCTTATAGAAAATCTATTCTATAATATGACATGTATTAGAAATAATTTTTCAACCGTGTCTTTCTACACAACTTATTCGAAATATATTATCTAGTTTATCAGAAAATACGTAATATAGAATAGTAATTCTATAATATGCACGTTTGATTGACATATTTATGGAATAGATTTTCTACATTACCATTTTTTTCCAAAAATTTTAAAAGTTTTTCACTATTTGTTAGTAGAAAAAAAAAATTGAACGATCAATCCGCTCTAGAATAATCATTCTAGAAATGAATAACAACTTTTTAATAATTTTTTTTAAAAAAATATATAGGGTTGACTTCACTAGTCCCTTCAACTTTGTCCAATCAATTTTTTTCTCTATGAACTTTGGAGTTCCTTACACCCCAAGTGATTTAAAACATTAATTTGTAATTTAAATGATAAAAAGCGATAACAAATTGTGTTTTCGTTTAACCCAATAAATCTTACGTTAAACTATTTTTAATATTACTTTTAACTAATACAAAAAATTATTTAAAAATAAATTAAAATAATAAATTAAATATTTTATAATATAATAATATTATAATATAACAAATTAATTTAAAATATTAAAAATATAATATTTAATTTATATTTTAATTTATTTTTAAATATTGTAACTAAAATAATAAATTAAATATTTTATAATATTATAATTTTTAAAATAATAAATTAAATGAAAGTATTTTTAATATTAAAAACTGAATATTTAATTTATTATTTTAATTGATTTTTAAAATATTTTTTGTATTAGTTTAAAAATAATATAATAAATATGTTAAGTAAGATTTATTGGGTTAGGCCAAAACGCTATTTGTTATCGTATTTTAGAATTTAAATAACAAATTAGTGTTCTAAACGCTTGGGGGAGAGGGATAAGGGGTAAAATGGTGAGAATGAATAGTTGTGGGATGAATAAGGAGTAATCTAAGTTTAGATAGAAAATTAAGGGAAAAAAAGCTTGGATGAACTAAGTTGAGGAACTCTAAAAATGAAGTCAATCCAAATATATATTATGAAGGGTAGAATTAGAATTAACATTAAAAATGTTTACTTTCACAAATTTTTGTAAAAAATATTTAATTCCACAAACATAGAGAAATTAAAATCTTTTGAGCTAACTCTCCAAAATTAAACACTAAATAAAAATTTAGTTTTACAAAGTTATCTAATAAAAATTTAATTCATAAACTTTTCTAGCTAATTTCCCCATATTTTAATTGGTTATGTTTAATCGACTTAACTACACACGTTTGACTGTGTATTTTTCGTTTATATATGTCAATTTTATTGTTTTTCTAATTTATTGCAACAATAATACAAACAAAATCAACGGTGCAGATAAGAGCTAAAATTTGACGAACCCTTTAGCTTTCGTTAAAATATATATATATAGAATTTTTCATTAATCTTTGTGTTTTGTATTTACCTCACATGACTTTTAAGGAACTAATTGTTTATAAGGCCGTAGGAGAAAGAGCAACACAAAACTAATAACAAAAAGAATATCGACCAACTCTTTTTACTTAAAGATAGAGTTTAACCTGTTACAATAAGTTTCATTTTCTTTTTATTATATATTTAAAATTATGATTAAAAAGAAGTAAATAAGTTTATGAATAAACTAATATTGTTTATAATTTGTTTTAAATATAATATCGGGTGTCTTATTTTAAATTAACTCTTGTAATGAATCTCATTGTAATCATTTGATTGATCGATTATCAAAGAAAGAACATTTTAATGCAATGATCGAATCTACAAAAATCGAAAACACAGAAACGACAATGCACACAAATTATTTATCAAGTTGAGCTCCAATTGGAACTTGCATATGGTCGAGGATTGACCTCGAAATCCATTAGGAATATGACCGAAGATACAACCTTGATCATCACATAGATTACAACAAAGAACAACACAAAAATCTCTCACTTCTTACCGAATAAGAACTCTCTCTATATATCTCGATTCTCACACCATTTATACAATTAATTCACTCACCAATCACCCAATACCAGCATTATCTCTTCCTCTCACGTGAAGATTCATCTTCCCTTTATACCTTCAAGCTCTCGAAACAAACCTCTAACAGCACTAATATATTCAACAAACTCAAACTAAAGAAGATGACCCTCTGCGAAGAAACAACGACATATCGAAGACTCTCAAGTTATTGAACCTAAACCAGTTTTACCCAACTTCATTTTCTAATTTGATAATATAACCGACCATAAGAGTATTTTTCTAAACCACCAGAATTCACAACAAAATTCTCATTGGTTAAAAAACACTTTGCCTTTTCATCTTTCTGAACTCCCAACCTTAGATCTATCTCATCCTAATTGGAAGAGATTCCTAACAAGCTCAAGAATCCCCTAGAATTTCTAATGAACAGCGCCTTAGTAAAAATGTTTACAAAATTGTCATCAGTATGAACTTTTGCCACATTCACTTCACCATCTATAACTCTGTCCCTTACAAAATGCATATTTGTTGCCATGTGCTTTGTCTTCTCGTGAAGAACATTCTTTAGCTAGAGCCAAAACACTCTTGAGTGTCACAGAAGATCTCAATATATTCATGCGAATAACCAAGCTCTTCACTCATACCTCTCAGCCAAGCTGCTTCTTTTGAATCTTTTTCATGGAATTATACTGTGATTGAAAGATGATTCCAGTTTATTGCACAATTTTCGGACAAGAAACTAAGACCCACTTGACATTATTCCAATGATCTTCACTGGTTTACTCATATATCTGCTTATCGTTCCCACATGGTAAGTTAAGTCAGGTTTTATGCCTATCATGCGATACATCAAACTACCCACTACATTACAATATGGTATATTACTCATGAATTTTGCATCTTGTTCTAATTGGTCTTCATCAGCTGCCTAGAGCTTAAAATGGACACCCAATGGAGTATACACAACTTTTTCATCCTCCATTCTGAAATTTTTAAGGACCTTCCTCATGTAATCTTCTTGAGATAACTTCAAAGTACCTTGTTTCCTGTCTCAGATTATATCAATGCCCAAAAATTTTCTTGCTTCTCCCAATTGTTTCATACCAACATATCATCAAAGTACATAAGAAGATATATGTAAATCCCAACAGATTTCTTTATATATACACAATTATCAAACTTGCTTCTCCTGAAATCAATCTAAACCATGAAGCTGTTGAACTTCTGATTCTATTGTCTTGGACTCTGCTTTAATCTATATAAATATTTTGTAACAAACAACCCCATGCCTCTTTCCTCTCACTTCATAACCTTTAGGTCGAGACATGAAAATCTCTTCTTTAAGGTCTCCATGAAAAAAATCAGTCTTGACATCAAGTTGTTCCAGCTCAAAATCCTCATTCACCACTATTTAGATTAGGTACCTGATAAAGATATGTTTGACTACAAGTGAGAATATCTCATTGTAGTCCAGACCTCCTTGTAGGAAAACCCTTTAGCTATGATTCTTGCCTTGAACCTAGACGCTTCCGTACCTGGTATACCATATTTTCTTCTGAAAATCCACTTGCAACCTATCACCTTTCTGCCCTCTGGTAACTGGACTAGGTTCCATGTGAACTTTTTATAAAGTGAATTCATTTCTTCATCTGCTACTACTTTCCATTTGTCTTTATAGACATCTGTCATAGCTTCTTTGTAACTTGATGGTTCACTTCTCTAAACTTATTTGTCTACTTCACAGACTAGGTTTACAAAATCTTAAAACCTTTTACAAAATCTTTCATAATCTAATATATAGCTCAGTGGTTCCTATTGAGCAGATACATGTTCATCTTCTTCCCCTGAATCCTGATCCATTGAGATATTTTCTTGCTTATCAATTGTATGTGTGGTCACTACTTCATGCTCTTTTTCAACAGTATCAGGCTCATAAGTATCACTTATTTTCAAAATTATATCCATGAACATTGTGTTTCTTTTTGCACTTTCTAGAGCCTTAAGCAGATTCTTGTACTTCTCTTGTTCATTAAAGATAACATTTCTTGATATTAAGCATTTTTTGTCTTCGAAGGACCACACATTGTATCCCCTAACTCCCTATAGATATCCTATGAATATCCCTTTATTTTCTCTTGGCTATAATTTACCTCCATACATGCGGAAATAAGATATATAGCCAAAGCTCTTCAAATGACTGAAGATAGAAGGGGATTCTGACAAGAATTTATTAGGTATTTGATCATTTATCACTCTTGATTGGACTTTTGTTGATCAAATATACAACTGTATTAATAGTTTTTTCCCAAGACAGTTTTGGTAGTCTTGAATC
This sequence comes from Iberis pinnata, assembly GCA_900406425.1. Taxonomy (NCBI): domain Eukaryota; kingdom Viridiplantae; phylum Streptophyta; class Magnoliopsida; order Brassicales; family Brassicaceae; genus Iberis; species Iberis pinnata. The sequence goes on from OVBE01001040.1 coordinate 5,630, forward strand.
ACTGAGAATGCTCCTGACCCTTTCCAATATTGTTCTGGTCATTCTCTCTACAACTCTGTTTTGCTATGGAGTGTAGGGAGTGATTTTGTTCCTTGCAATACCTTGGTCACTGCAATATATGTCAAACTCATGATTGTAGAACTCTAAACCATTATCCGTTATGAGCTTCTTTACTTTATGACCTAACTAGTTTTTAACAAGTGTTTTCCAATCAATGAACTTCTCCAAAACTTGATGTTTTAGTTTTCTTAAAATACACTCATACTTTTCTTGAAAAATCATCAATGATACTGAAGAAATAATGACATTTCCAAAGAGATTTAGTTATGTTAGGAGAGCCCCATATGTTTGTGTGTATATACTCAATACCATATATACAACCTTCACACAGTTTCATACTTATATTTTGGGGACTTTGTATGTAGCCTTTCTTCACTAAAATGTCCAGGATCTTCTGGCCAATATTGTCCAACCTATTAAGCTATAGACTTGATTCCTCCTGAGTTGATGCAGAATTTGATTCACCAATGTGAGTCTATTCGATGAAATGATAATGCTTGCCCTTCCTCTATGCTCTTAGAATTGTCTTGCAGCCTTTGCTCACTTTTAGAACACCATTTTCATAACCCACCCCTTGCGCTGAGACAACTACACCATCAACATTCTTTATTTGAATGGAACCAATTCTTTTCACAATTGATAAGCTCTCATTTGCCATTTGACAGTTCCTGCATATACTCTTTTAACTCTAAAAACCATTATATCCTATGAGTCATATGATCTCTACTTATCGTATCCAAAATCCATATCTTATTAAAGTCAATGTTTTAGTAACATTTTTCTTATAGATCATCAATGCTTCAATGAACTCTATGCATACACAACTGATGTTTCACCATTTATTTTCTTGTTTGAGTTCTTTTTTGGTGATCTCTTTGGGAAGTTTCTTTTGAAATGTCCTCCCTCCCCTCCTGTCGAGCAGGTTAGATTCTTTCATTTCCCGTTTGACTTTGATTTGGCCTTTTCCTTGCCTTTGTTATTAGAGTCCTTATTCTGAGTTCTCCCCCTTTGAGAATTTTTAACATATAAACCTCCTGTTTGAGGTTTTGTGTTCTTCACACTTTGCTCCCAATTCCAACTGTTTTGAATTTATTGCGTTTATCATTTCATCAAAAGTTAGAATGACCTTGCTATACTTCAAACTATCTCTCAGATTGTCAAAATGTTTTGGCAGCGACATCAATAATAAGATGGCCATGTCTTCATTTGTGACATTCACTCTCACATTCCAAGATTTGTGATAATTCTCAAGAACTCATCAATATTACTCTCAGTGGATGTTGATACAATCATTCTATATCCATATAACTTCTGTTTCAAATAGATCCTATTAGGCAGAGACTTAGTCATCTAACAACCTTAGCAGTCCATAAGCAGTCTTCTCCTTAATAATTTTCTAAGAACCTGATTTGATACGCTCATTATGATAGTGTTGTGTAACTTCCTTTATTTCTTAGCTATTTCTAGCTCTGTCTTTGTGGACTTTGATTGGGAGTCTTTCGGCTTCTTAGATTCATCATCACGTGACTTATCCTTTGCCGATATGGTCTCTTTCTTTGATTCTTCTTCTTGAATCTTCAAAGACTCCACCAAACCAAGTATCTCCAGGTGAGCCAGCAATTTATCCTTCCACAAATTAAAAGCAACCACTCCATTGAACTTCTCCATCTCAATTCTTGCTGAAGACATCGCAGATCACAAGATACAATGATTTAATACAACTGACTACTCTTCTTCTGAGCTCTAATACCACTTATTGTAAATGAATTTCACTGTAATCACTTGGTTGATCAATTATCAAACAAAGAACACTTGAATGCAATGATCAAATCAATCTAAATCGCAAATACATATACGAAATTCACACAAGACATTTATCGAGTTCAACTCGAATTGAAACCTACGTATGGCCAAAGATTGACCTCGAAATCCACTAAGAATATGATCAGAGATACAACCATGAGCTACACAAAGATTACAAGAAATAATCACACAAAAATATCTCACCCCCTTACCGAATGAGAACTCTCTCTGTGTTTTCCGATTTTCACACCTCTCTATACAATTGATTCACTCACCAATTACCCAGTGTCCAGCGTTAACTCTCCCTCTCACCTGAAGCTTTATCTTCCTTTTATACCTCTCAGCTCATGCAACAAACCTCTAACCGCGCTAACGTCTTTAACAAATTCAAAGTGAAGAAGATGACCTTTTGAGAAGAAAAAACGACGTATCAGCCAAAATTGATGTCTCCCGGGTGACTAAACTTAAACCGATTTAACCCAACTTCAATTTCTAGTTTAATCACATAATCGGCCACAAGAGTATTTCTTTAAGCCATCGTAATTCACAACATTAACAGTTAATTAACTAAATTTTTTTAATCAAGAAAATTACTAGTAAATAAAAATATGTTACATTTTACGAGTAGTTAACTAGATTCTTATGAAAACGAGATATATACACTCGCAAGTTGTGCGGGTTTGTTTACTATAGTTACTGTCAAAATAAGAATTTAAGCTTATTTGCAAGTTGCGGTTTTTTCTTTAAGTCCGATAATATCTTTCTTTGTCCAAAATGCCATAATCTTATAAGCTCTTTTTCGTATCCGATAGAAAAACAATCATGTAAGCATACCGATAGAAGTTGAGATGTCCTAAAAACTATGAGACATAAATAATATTATATCGATAGGTTACTAATTTTTCTATAATGTTTGTCTGTAAACCATGTAGTTTTCATGTTGATTTCCTGTCTTTTTTTTAATCAAAATTATATATATTTGAAAAAATCTTGAATATGTAGTCTTTATATCACTTTCTAGCTATATATATATATATATATATATATATATATATATATAAATANATCAATAGTGAGAAAGATGAACGTATACAAATTAAGTTTCCAATACTCATCTAGTTGCACAAAAGATCAACATACGAATGGGAGTGGAAAATGTGATAATGAAGACGCCTATTAACTTATTAATATTAGACCAAAATTTTGATAACTTAATATTAGGCCGCATTTTTCCCGTGATATCGTAGGTCTATGCTAGCTTTCGGTTGTAGCCATTGGGTAGAGTTTTCCGGATTTTTCCGTGCTTGTGTAATAGTTTATTTTCTGTATTCGGCTTTCTTTGTAAAATTTTTGTTGTTCTATCAAAAACTGAGAAGGTGAAATAACACTTTAACGTTTGCATAAAAAGCGTATATTTGCAACAATTTTCTCATAAATTTTGGGGATATGTTTCATATTTCAAGTTGTTATGTTATTGCTACAGGAAAATGTTTGTCTCAGCTTACCTTGTCACATGTCAACATTTTACTAATTATAAAATACCATACACTAGATATCACAGTATGTAATGGACCTTTAGATGACTCAATTTTTTAACTTCATTCATATCTCATTTTCACAAATTAATTGTGATTTATTTAATTGAATATTTAAAATTATGGAAACCATAAAGTCTAGGTGGCACCATGAGAGGAGAGAATATACTTCCTAATTATATAATACTAGTTATGTCCGTCAATTCAAGAAAACACCAAATGAAGTTTCCTTCAACGCTTCCCAAGCATCTTCTCTTATTTTGCTTTTGTTATCACGAAGCCTTTTGCAAAATGAAAAGTGGTTGATGCTGCTATCTTCTCTAGGTATGTTTATCATTTTTCCTATTTTATGTGATGTATATTTTTGTAGGGTTTGACAAATTTGATGAATTTATATGTAGAAATTTAAGTAATAATATATTAATTTTTATTTTTTCATGCTATATTTCCTATAAATATTTGACACTTGTCAAGATCTAAATTAAATATTAAATTAATTAATATGACATGTGTCACATCTTATGAGTTATAATTTTGATATATTACATTTTATATAATAATATATATTATTGATCTCTTTACCTTTGTGCATATGCATGATTCATTACTTTTCAACTCGAAATCCCAAGAATCTAGCGTCCATTATAACATGTCAACATTTTCTTTTCTGTTTTTCCTACTTTTAAAATCTTCCACTTGGGTGAATCATAAGATCCACCTTTACAATGAGTTAAAGTTGGACTGGATTGCTTTTTTTTGTTTGTTTGTTTATATTCTTGTATTTTACATAAGGATGTTAAAATGGTGTAAAATCCATGAGTTTACCCATACTCATAAATAATTGGTATGTGTTTTTCCCCATTTTAAAAAATATAAGCCAAAATTAGGTTGACTTTTTTTATTTGAAAACTTATATAGTTATACCCAGTAGAGTAATGGAGACACCCATGAGTTTTATTTTTGTTCTTTGATTATGTTATTTATATATATTTGTGTTGACTTAATTAACTCCCTCAACTTTTTCTATCCAAATTTTTTCCCCCTAAACTTTAGAGCTCCTTAATTTCCCACTTGAACTTAGATTGCTCCTTACCCGATCCCCTGAACTATTCGTTGTCATCATTTTACCCCATATCCCCCTTCCCCAAGCGATTTAGATCACTAATTTGTGATTTAAATTATAAAAAGCGATAACAAATCGTGTTTTGGCTTAACCCCATAAATCTTACTTAAAATACTTTTAATATTACGATTAAACTTATTTAAAGAAATATTAAATATTTTTTTTTCAATTTTAAAAATATTTTAATTTAATTAGTTATTTTAAAATAGTGAAATATAATAAAAATATTTAATTTATTATTTTAGTTAAAGTATTTAAAAATTAAATAAAATAATAAATTAAATATTTAGCTTTAATATTTAAAATATTTTAATTACATTTATTATATTAAAATATTATTATTTATAGAATATTTAATTTATTATTTAATTTGATTTTAAAATACTTTCGTTGTATTAGTTTAAAAGTAATATTAAAAATATATTAACGTAAGATTTAATATTAAAAATATTTTAACGTAAGATTTATTGGGATAAAGCAAAACACGATTTGTTATTGCTTTTTATAATTTAAATTACAAATTAGTGTTCTAAATTCCTTGGGGTGTAAAATGATGAGAACGAATAGTTGAGGGGATCGGGTAAGTAGCAATCTAAGTTTAGGTGAGAAATTAAAGTGCTCCAAAGTTCAGGGAGAAAAAGATTAAATGGACAAAGTTGAGGTGGACTAGTGAAGTCAACCCTATATTATTTTATACTAAAAATCAAAAATCATTTTCTTGAAAAAACCGCAAAATTACTATTTTCCGAAAATTCAATTTTGCGATTTTTTTTTTTTGGGGGGGGGGGGACACTTGATATTGTGGGTTTGGGATGAATAAATAAATTTGTGATTTGGCCAGAGAACCTGGTTTCTCTTGTTTTTTCGAGAAAACATGATTTTTGCATTTATGCGAAAATTTAATTTTACGGTTTTAGCAAATAAACGTGATTTTCCTGGTTTGACGAAAAATATGATTTTTTGGTTTGGCGGAAAACGTGATTTTACAATTTTTGCAGGAAAACGTGAATTTAAGGTTTTGAGAGAAAAACGAGAAATTGCGATTTTGGCATAAAAACAAGAAATTGCAGGTTTGGCCGCAAAACATTAATTTTAAATTTAGCAGAAAACGCGAATTACATTTTGACGAGAAAGCATGATTTTGCGGTTTGGACGTGGAACGTGATATCATGGGTTTGACGGGAAAACGTGATATCACGATTTTTGCAGAAAAACATGATTTTGTGGTTTTGACGGAAAAACGGGATTGTGTTTGTAATTTACATTTTTATGCCAAAACCGCAATGTCAAGTTTTCCTGCCAAAATATCGCCAAATCGTAAGCGTAATTTTGCGGGTTTCACAATTTTTTTTTTTTTTTGGATTTTTAGTATAAAATAATATATAAGTAGAATAACCAAAGAACAAAAATAAAATCCATGGATAGACCATTACCCTATTGGGTATATCCATATGCGTTTTCAAATGAAAAAATTCAACCTAATTTTTTCCCACATTTTTTAAAGAGGGGTAAAACACATACCCATTATTTATGGGTATGGATAAACCCATGAGTTTTAGCCCATTTTAACATCCTACACACAGTGCTCCAACATAATCACATAACATAGAAAAAATCACGCAACTAAGATTTATAGTGCGTTGGATTAACATCCTATATTACTTATTCGGCTCTTATACTTTAATACACACAAATAATACAAACAATTTATTTACACACATGCACAATTTAATCCAAACTTAGAATAGAGAAAATGTCAACTGAGCTTTAAAAGAATTATTAAACTTAATTTTCACCTTAGCTTAGCTGCTAAACTTGTTTTATGTTTGAACCAAGGTTCGAGTTTTAAATACATAGATCCTTCAGTTTATCAGAACATATTCAGTCTAATTTAAATGATTAACCAATCATTTATATAAAAAAAATAATTTATCACTTAACTTTTGATTTAATTAATCAACTTTCAAAAGTTAATCCTATTAATCCACAATTACATAATAAACTAATAATTTAGCAAAATATGATTAAACCCAAAATCATTATTATATTTGATAATTAATTATTAGATATAGAAATAATAGATACAATAATTAATTATATTATTAAATATGAAAACAAAATAAATACAATAACTAATTATATATATATATATATATATAATTATAAAATCAGAAATTGAATAAAAAAAGAATTAATTATATTTGATACTTAATTACTAATTTTGAAAATAATTAAACAAATTCTAAAAAATTAAAAATGATTATATATATTTATTAAATTATTAATAATTCATACAATAAATATTAAAATCAAAATTAGTTTTCAAAAATACCACAAACATTAGGTATATTTTCAAACTGTAAAACTGATTTTTGAGGTTGAAGAATAAAATAACTAGGTTTTTTTTTTTTTTTATACCTCCAATTGATTAGGTTATGAGTTTGGGCTGAAATTTTCTTGTGATCGGTTTGGATGTAATATATATAGTTACATTTGGCTGTAAATGATCTTCCCAAACTTGAAAGACGAGCTTAGTTCAAACATTGTATATTGAAATATTGTTTATCTCTTTATATTTAGTTTAATTCTCAAAGTTGACAAGTATACTAAATTTGATTAAAATAGTTTATGATGTTGAAAATATAAAAAGCCAATTACATAATTATAATGTATAGTTTAGCCTTGATAAAATCGAAAAAACTCAAATTTATAAAATATAATCCAATATTTTGTGTAAATCAAACTACGATAATCAAAAGATATTAAATTATAAATTTTTAAAACTAAACTATAAACTTAAAGTGGTGTATTGTTTTAGATAGTCTACTTTTATTAAGGGGGGGGGATTTTTTTCCAACTCAATTTCATTAAATAGAAAATAATAACCAATTAATAAGTAGATATAATCTTACACTGGAAAATTACAACCCAATATGGTTGTGTTTTTTTATTGTTTTATGTTTACTTACTAACTTCAATATTAAATTTTGAAGATATGTGGAGCTCATAATTAATTAGCTGGTAGATGTAGAATTATTGTAGATCCATATCATTATCTCTTTGTGATCATTCAAACTCGATCCTCCAAATTGGAAGTCAATATACATGTTTCTCAAAATGATATACCAAAAGAATAAATATTCTTATGAATGATAATGATGATATTGTTATAAATTTTGAATAATTGATCCATGTGGATGAAGTGGAGTAAGTGGGTAAATGAGTAAGTTGGAGTACAAAGTCCAACATTAATCCATACGCATTTTTTTTTATAAATACAAGCAATTCTCTTCTTTGTAAATCATATAACACAAACTCAAATCCAATAATAAATTCTCTTTAAAATTTCACTCATCAAATCTCTCTCTAAATTTATATTATTATTTTAAGTTTTCGATCAATTTCCAGGTGTAAAATTTATTTCATAATTCATATTTATTCATCAGACAAAATAATACTCCGATTATAACATGTTATCAGCACGATCACTCTGCGATACAACTAGTTTATTTATTTATATATATATATACTTATACTATTACGGGAGTGGTATGTCGTTTTGTTATTATTATGGATGCTTTTGCACTATAATTATTTATTTACAATTTATACTCGAGACGACACTGCCGACTGAGATTTTATTATTATGCACTGTTCATTTATTTTACATTTTATTTACTGCTCAATATAAGTTTTATATTACTATTAAATATTCATTTATGTTATGATTATTATAAAAAGGAGGCTCTGCCACCCGTACAAAGATCACTGATATGAACTTTACTAAGTAAAAAGTATTACTTAATAAAATTTTCAAATTAAATTATATTTTACTATTAAATTTCCAACGGTCACAAAGAAATTTTTCCAAAAAAATTTACGCTTTCCAACGGTTATGAACAGTGTTTTCAATCTATCAATACACTCTCATTTCACTCATTTTATCTGACAAATTTTTTATCTACTATCAAATTAATTCTCAAGAAAGTTTTCAAAATGTTTACTTCTCAAAAAAATTTTTGTTAAATGTTAATCATTATCTTTTTCATGATTATTATTTCTATTTATGATTCTTTTATTGGAAAATTTACCGATAGAGAAAATATTAGGAATATTATTTTAATTTTGTTTTCTGTATTTTTTATTGTTTCTGTAATGATTAATGTAAGTGATTTATTTTAAAATTAAAATCTAATAAAGTTTTATTTTATATTCTAGATATAAATGGCTAATGTTGAGAATTCCTGTTTCCGACTCTTAATGTAACTGGAGAGAATTACATATCATGGACCACTGATATCAAACTTCAACTGGAATCCCAAAGTTTGGAAAAAACTATAAAAGATGATGGTGGACCAATCTCTTCAAATTCACAAACTAAAAGCGATCATGTTAATGAAAAAACATTTGGATCAAAATTTGATACATGATTATTCAAATAAAAAAGATCCAAAATTTTATGGAAAACTTTAAAAGAAAGGTTTGACAACCAAAGGCAAATAACTCTTCCACATGCCATGGACCAATGGACCCATTTGAGGTTCCAAGGTTTCGAAATTGTGGAGGCTTATAATTCTGCCATGCTGAGAATTGCAACACAATTACAATATTGTGGAAATCTTGTTTTAGAAGAAGAAATGCTAAACAAAACGTATCTCTAATTTCACAAAAATCACCATGTATTACAAGAGCAATACATGAACCAATGCCACAAAAGATTCTCATATTTAATTGTAGTGCTCAAAATAGCGGAAAAAAATAATGAGCTTCTTATTAAGAATCATAATTGTCGTCCTACTGGTGCCAAGGCATTCCCTGAAGTGAATGTTGTAAATACGAGAAATCCAGAACGAGAAAATCATACATATCGGGGTCGGGGTCATGGCCGCCATTTTTATCGTAGACGTGGAATGAAATTTAACCCACAAGTCAGAAGACCATTTAAATGGGTTAAACCTAAACAATTTTCCAAAGGGAAAGAAATTCAAGAAAGTTCCACACATAAGCGTCAGAGTGCATGCTACAGATGCGGGTCCAAAGGACATTGGTCCCATACATGTCGGACACCTTCGCACCTCTGTAATCTATATCAAGATTCCACTGAAGGAAAAGGAAAAGAAGTGAATTTTACTGAGCACTTTGAGGGTACAACACACCTCGATGCTTCTGACTTTGTCAATGTTTTCGATGATGATATGCGTGCGAACAATTAAAAATGCTTGTGACGAGACTCCTAAAGTAGTCTCCAGTTATGCCATTAATACTTATTATGTATTTTAATCGTTCATTTTCAATGTTGTTTTCAAAAGTTTGATGTTTAACTATTGTGTGTTTTATTTTCAATAAATAAAGTTTGATTTGGTTTCTTTTATTAACATTTACATCTTTTACAGTAATATATGACATTACAGATGAAACACTACTAAATAAAGAAATATGTATACAGATAGTGGAACAACACACACTATTATGAGAAATAAGAGATATTTCTCTGATTTAAAAATGACAAACATAGTTGTCAATACAATACAAGGTCCAGTAGACCTGATTGAAGGAATTGGAATAGCCAACTTTAAGTTACCAAATGGAAAAAAATTCTCCATTGATAACGCCTTGTACTCTTTAAATTACAAAAGAATTTTGTTGAGTTTTGAAGATATATATATATATATATATATATAGCCAATGATATGACACTCAGTCAGCAACTCAAGATGGAAAGAAGTATATGTATATAACTTCTAATAAACTCGGAAAAAGATTTTTCATTGATAAGTTACCAAGGCTTCCTTCTAGTTTACATTACATATATATAGATGTGGTAGAGTCGCACCTTGTGACTAAAGGAAATCTAGAAGATTTCAGTTTATCGCATGATCGCCTCGGTCACCCAGGCATATCAATGATGCGAAATATCATAGAAAACTCACATGGTCATTCGTTGAAATCCCGTGAAATATATCAGGGTAGTAAAATGACATGTAACGCTTGTTCTCTTGGAAAATTAATTATAAGGCTATCACCAACCAAAATTGATAAAGAATCACCGAAATTTCTTGAAAGAATTCAAGGCGATATATGTGGACCAATACATTCACCATGTGGACCATTCTACTATTTTATGGTATTGATAGACGCATCTAGCAGATGGTCACATGTTTGTCTATTATCATCTCAAAACATTGCGTTTGCGAGATTCCTAACTCAAATTATTAAACTCAAAGCTCAGTTCTCTGATCATTCTATTAAAAGAGTTAGCTTAGACAGTGCTGGTGAATTCATATTTCAAGTATTCAATGATTATTGTATGGCAACAGGATGTGCCTCATGTTCATACACAAAATGATTTGGTTGAATCATTAATTAAACGTTTGCAATTAATTGTAAGAACATTAATCATGAGATCAAAACTTCCAACAACTGTATGAGGACATGTTATTTTACATGCAGCAACACTCATTTGGATAAGACCAAATGCTTACCATAAATATTCTCCATTACAACTAGCATTTGATCGAGAACAAAATGTATCTCATTTTAGATTTTTTGATGTGCAGTATATGTGCCTATAGCACCACCATAACGTACTAAGATGGGACCCTAAAGAAGATTGGATATATATGTTGGTTATGATTCTCCATCAATTATACGATACCTAGAACCGTAAACTGGCAACGTGTTTACAACACTCTTTGCTGATTGTCACTTTGATGAAAAAGAGTTCCCAGTTTTAGGGGGAGAAAACAAACAAGTAGGTAGAGAGATCAAATGGAGTGTACCATCACTATTATATCATGATCCTCTTACAAAACAGTTTGAACAAGAAGTTCAACGTATTATACATTTATAGAGTCTAGCCAATTAGCTACTTGATGCATTTACTAATACAAAGACAGTAACTAAGTCACATATTCCAGCTGCAACTGCTCATGCTCATATCGAAATAAAAAATGAGTATGGGAAAACAAATAATACACGTGAGTCTAAAGTATACTTAAAACGTAGTAGTCCTATGGGTTCCAAGGAGAAGAATCCTAGAAAACGAAAGGAAATTGAAAAACATGATACTCCCAAAAAAACCGAAAATGTTATGAAAGAAACGAATCTTGATACTCCCAAAATAACATAAAGTTTTTTGGAAGAAACTAATCAAGAACCAAACAGAGATGCTGAGCTTAAAGATCCTGAAGAAAATTATTAGAATTCAATCAACTACATCCATAACAAAAGAATATGGAAACAAAAAGAAATTGATGATTGATACACTCATGTTTTAACCCAAATATATTTACTGCAAGTGCACAACAAAATGTAGTAGTATATGAGGGATCGAATCCACAGACACAAAGAATGTACAACTCTCAGTATAAAATCGAATCAAGCTAAGAACATGTAAAATAATGGTTGTGATTAGAAAATGGTAATAACGATAAGGTAAAAACGGTTGTAAGAAAATTACGAAAGTGCTAGGCAATAGAGAATTTCACATGTATTCAGGTTTAAAGGTCAATGTTAATATGCATTAATTTCTTTGAAAATAGTTCTCAACTCAAAAGGCAATAATGGACTAATCTTCTCCCGAAGTATTAGATCCCTATGTTTAAATCACTACAGACAAACTCCCGCCATATTTAGATGATTTAAACATGCATTTAATTCAGATTCGATATGTTCATAAGCCCCTAAGGCAATACTCCCGCAAGCAAAACACTTACTCATCTAGACTAGGTCAGATCTCTTATCCAAATCCCTTTGTGTTTATCAATCTAAAATCAGTGAACTAGATGGCCAATTAAATTCATGTAATAGACTGAGAACCTAACAACTGTTATCCCCTTATGATAAACCTAACAATCAAATCTGATTTCCTTGGAAAAAGCTAAAATCTAACTAGTGAACTACTTAGACATTTAAAAGTAAACACAAATCATAATCAGAGAAGAAAACATATTCAAAAACCAATTGTATAAAAATAAAAGACATATTTTAGAAATCTTCTCCAAAACACAAGGATGGGATTCGTATCTCTGTAAAAGCTATAGAAAATAAAATAAGTGATAATGAAAAATAACCTTAGCCTAGGGCTTTTATAGTTCTATAAATAAGGAAAAATAAACTAAAACCAATAAGGAAAACATCTTGATAAGTCTTGAGGGCATAATTGTAATTTTAGAATATTTTAGTGATTTTCGGGTGCAGGGATCGATCTCTTCACATGTGCTGCACGTGCTTCATATGCGAGACAACTTGACTAGTCTTTAGTAAAATCGCCTTATCTTTCGATTGCACCAATAAATTGACTTCAAACCACTTCCATATGAAAGCTAACTCACGTGGCTATCTTGGGTACAAATTTAGCTCAATCTATCCACAGGATCATCTTCAAATATTGGTAAATCTTTGACCTTTCTGCCAGATTTTGCATCTGCATATGCCAATTTGCATCTAAAACGTTCTGAACACCTAAAATCGTAAAAATATGCCAAAAATACAAGGAAAACACTAGAATGATGCCAAATAGCAAGTATAAATACCCACTATAAAGCATTAAAACCGAGTGATATCAACTATCCCAGACTTAGATCTTTGCTTGTTCTCAAGTAAAGCAAAAACCAAATCCAGAGAAAAGGTTTGAAAACCTGACCACATAGGAACTCTCAAAATCTCTGCAAATAAATGGTTTACCGCCACCTAACTAACAACATGCTTTCTACTCTAAATCTCAATCAATCAAACTATCAAGTCATATCAACCAGATCATTAGATTCAATTATGTTCAAATAAATGCATTCTTACCTGTGGAGTATCTATCAACACACTAAAGTATCCGTCATTCAGAATCCCCATACCAATTCGAGCATCGAGCTACTTCGGATCACGTCCTTTTCTTCTCCTTTTCTCACTTCTTTCATTCATTTTTTCATTTTCTGATTTTTCTAAGCTTTGCTTTCGCTTGCTTTCACTTGCTTCTTTTATTCTTCTTCTTTTCTTTTTTTTTTCTTTTAGCACTTTTTTATTGAAGGAAAGGAGAAGGGGATCAGAATCGTACTAAAAGAACTCTTGGTTTTACAGAGGGCTGAAGACAAAAATACCTAGCTCAAAGTATTCCAACACCATAGATAAGAGAATTTAAGATCAAATTTACTCATAACAAATTAGAGCTAGCATCAAATAATCAACAATCCAAAAGACCAGAACTTTCAAAAGCATATAAATTAGTCAATGGGGATCTAATCCTAAACGCAACATTTAATCTAAGTTAGTAATCAAATAGAAATAAATTTTAAACTCACACTAGGCTAATAATCATCACAGACTCTGATCATTGTTCCTTCAAATCGAATAGACTTGACTAAATCAAAACAACTTTTTTTTGAAAAATTTCATCAAAATGATGAAACATCCAAAAAGACACTAATCATGGTTAATAGATATAAACCCTCCCCTAGATGTATTGCACACCATCCTGGTGTGAAAATAAATCCAAGAGATGGAATAAGACCTAACTAATAAACAAATAACAAAAACCAGTAGTTCAATGAGAGTTTCGGTATTTACATGAGAAAGAGATCGAATGGATTCTGAATTATCGATGGATCGACCGATCCATAGACGGATCGATCAATCTCTAATAACGTGTTCATGACCATTGTATTGGATCGATTGATATGTATGTCCGACCAGCTTTTCTCTGAAATTTCTTGAAACACTTTTTAAACTCACCAAATCGTGGGTTGCCTCCCACTCAGCGCTTGTTTAACGTCTATAGCTTGATGAACTTACCTCCTAAGCTGGAACTAGGTCAGCACCAATAGAGGCCCTACAACAATCACCATAATCTGAAATTTTCAACCTCAGAACCTTACTCATCATCTCCTTTGCAAAGTCGGTTCCCTTATCTTTAAGCTCTAAGGTAAAGAAGGCTTTGACCTTTCAGAAAGGCTTTGAAATACATTTGCTATTCACCTTATACTCAATTCCATTCCTAACTAGTGCTTGAGGAATCAAAGTCACTTGAGGATTCTTGTTGATGTTCTTTAGGTTCACCTTCTCCTTGCTTTGGATCTTTGAGATTGCAGTCTTCGTTGAGATTCGAGCCTCTTTTTGTAAGACTTCAGTAATTGCACCTTCATCATTAGATTCGATCTGAGATTCATGTGCCACCGTTTTCCCCTTAACCGCAGTGATTTTAGATACACCTTTTAGAGGCACAGCTGGGTAGAAGAACCTTTTCTTGACGTTTTTGAGAGAAATACGTTGATTAGGAATATCAATCACAGCTCATACAGATTCTAGAAAAGGTCTTCCTAGAACTAGTCGTTGATCTGAATCCCCATTCATTTACAAGATATGAAAATCAACAGGAACAAGACAATGCCCAACTTGTACCAGCGGGTCAGAGATGAATCCAGTTGAAGATATAACAGGATCATTAGCAAGTTTAAAAGACATCACAGATAGTTTAATACTTAAAATCCCTAAGTTGTAAGCTACAGCTCTAGACATGATATTCCCATTAGCACATATATCACAAAGTGAGTCCATGAAATCTATTCTATTAATCGAACAAGGAATTACATATCCTCCTGGATCTTGAAGCTTTTGAAGTCTCCTCGGTGGATTTGGTTTTTTACCGACCATCTCATCATCTTCAAGTTCTTTTATAGATGTTTTAGGTTCAACCAGGTATGAAATCATGTGTTTATAAACTCGCTTGAAAGATGCAGTAATTTGGAGAGGGAGATCGATCGATCCTTGAAGGGATAAACTGATCTCTTGGCTTTTCGAATCTGGCAACATCAAATTGATCGATCTAACAAGGATCGATCGATCACTTTCATCGGGTTCCCTTGTTTTTCCTGCATCGATCGATCCATATTCAAGGATCGATCGATCTGAAGTCTATGGTTTTTCCGTAACATAGGATCAATCGATTAGTTTCGTTGGGTGCCCTGGTTTTCTCAACATTGTCATTCGGTGGAGCACCATGATAGTAGGATTTTTTAGTGTTTCTACCTACTTCAATTCCGATGTATTTTCATTGTCATTGTAGAACAATATGTTATCAATCCAAACTAGGGGGAATTAACACACTAGAACCTATGAGAATTTTATTTAGTCTAAGCTAAAATATATTATTGGTTTAAAGCTAACATCTTAATAAACATAAAGCATTAAAGAGACAAAATTCAACAAAAAGGGTCAACATAGAAAAAGTCAACAGTAATAAGAAAAAGCAACTGAAAATGAGAATGTAAATAAGGATAAAATACAAAGTAAATGGGCAAAGGTAATTGACTCGGGTGATCAAATGACATCCTATGATGTTACTACTCACTTTCTAGTGCTAATCCTTGACCTACAATTCCTTTAAGTAGACTAATCCACACTCGTGATAATAATTCCTTTCTTAATCATGCAACTAAAAATAATATCTTGGATAATTACACAATAAGAGGTAGTAAGATCTAATTCATTGTAAACCACTAAACTAGCTAAAAACAATCTCTTGGATAGTGTCATTTAGCAAACAATACTTGGTTCAAGTATTTCATCGAACACCTTCAGCCATAGTTCACTTAGAGTCTAAATTTGATTGATCAAGTCGCATTAAGCACACCTATTATTTGAAGATTTAAGCTAATCAACTTCTAAACATCATATTCATTCTTTTGATCACCCTAATCTACCTAACCCATTCACTTAGAGATGAACTACTCAATAATCACAGATGAAACACCAGGTTCAATGATAAAAATGTGTTGAATCATGATTAGAAGCATAAATAGAAGAAGATCAGCAATAAAAAAAGATTCAAACATAAAATAAGCAAATATTCAAAATATTTACAAAATTCTAAGAGAATATAAAAGAAAGAAAACTAAAAGATAAGATAAAGCATAAGATTAGGTTTAGAAACCTTATATAGTATCCTAAAAATGGTATTGAGTTAACCCAAAAAATTGGGTTAACCCAATTGAAAATGGGTTTAAACTCAAAGGAAGCCAAAATGTTGACTTTTTTGGCTAGGATTGGTTTGGGTAAACCAATCCTACAAACTGATCTTAGCCCCTGGTTTTTGGGATTTTTATCTTGGATCGGTTTAACCGATCCTCCAAACCGAAATGAGCTTTCTGTTCCGAATGCTGCAGGACATACCTTCAGTTCAAGATCCATAATTGTCTCATATATGAAGCTATGGTGTCATGCAATAATTTGTTGGAAAGCTGACTCAAAGAGCTATAACTTTTTGATGACATAGTCTTCTCCTAATTCATAAAGGAAGTTGGAGTAAAAGATGCATCTTTGGGGTGGAAGGTTCGGAACTTAGAATATAGGGGATCACAACTTTTCCGGTTCATATCTTGCAACCTGGGGCGTTTGAGGTTATTTTCGGTTTGTAGGAAAGCTTGAATGTATGGTTACAATATTATTCAAGATGCCATGATGAAATTCTCATTTTAAAATCCCCAATTTTTTTGATCTTTAAGGCTTATTGTTTTGATCCATATTAAGTTCTTTTTTTGGCTCATTTGCATCCAATTAATCTCTCTTTTGAATTTATTCACCCTCAACACCTGAAACATGAAATGATATGCAAATGCAACCTATATATTCCTAAATGCAAGTGAATCTACCTAAAATGAATATGAAACAAGAGCTAAAATTCACGAAAAACATAATATATCAACTCCCTCAAACTTACCCTTTGCTTGTCCTCAAGCAAGGCACAAAGGTAAGTGAGAAAGATTGGTTTGAAAATTCGAACTTATAACCAAAACTTGAATGTAATGCTTCAAGTGTATCATCCTGAAGACTACTAAAATGATGCATGGATCACAATTATACAATTTATTTCTACATACAAATCACAAGAACCAACTTTTAGCAATCAAAGTGAAGTATCGTCAAACCATCAAATTCACCAATCCCTTTCATTCATTAATTATTTAAGTGCGGTCTTGCTCATAGAGGAGAAATCTAATCCATTTGGTTTGGTTTTAGTGTTTTTTAGATATTTGAAGTAGCTTTGCACATTCTAAAGTGGTTTCTCTCAAAAGAGTAATGCAAAACATTAGGAAAATCAAGATAGAGTCAAACAACTGATGTATACAAGGCTTTCACCTCATATAATGCTCTACATAATTCCCTTTTATGTTCCTATTCTATCCCATGTTTCACCTTCTTTTAAACTTAGAACTTAAACCACCAATTCTTCATTTCTTTTCAAATCCATTCTACCCAAAACATTAGCCTTTTTTCTTTTTCTTTTGATTACCAAACTACTAGGAGCATTCTTCTCTTTTTTAGTTTCTTACAATCTAGCACTTAGTCTTCCTTTTCCATTTATACATAGATTTTTTTTTCTTTTTTTTTTTTTCGATTTTATTCTACTATCTTGGGAGAATTAGACTATTTCTTATTTTTTTATTTTTCAAACCATTTGGATTCCTTGATACTCCTAGAGTTTCTTTACTTAGGCTTATTTTAATACTCTTTTCCAACACTACCACATTTTTTCATGTGATTTCTCCAAACTTATTCTCTATTCTAAACATTCCCCTACCTAAGCACGTTAACCTTAGAATGAAGATAACTTTAAGAGGCTATTAGCTAGGGTGCTACAAATCAAGCAAAACACCAGAAATCACAAGGCAATCCAATCATTGTTCCCTATACAAAATGCAATCTAGAATGAAACTAAATGCAATCTTTTTGAAGATTGTTCGATTTTTATGTGAACAAAAATAAAAACTAAGTTAGATATTGTTCCTCCCCTAACATAATTCGCACGGTCCCTTGTGTGAAAAATAATTTAGAGAAAGAACCAAAAATAAACGAAACAAAAAGCTAAAATGCAAGTATGTTTTCAAGGTGTCGAGGTGGTACCTCAATAATAGCGGGTGTTGGATCAACCATACGATTCTTCCTTGCAATTCTTTTTCCTTTTTCAGCCTTATATACCTTGAAGCTCGTTTTTTCATACCCGGTATATGGAACCGGTATACACCCTTGAGCCCTGTGTTTACCATAAAACCTGCACAAATTAACACTCAAACCATCCCAAAAGTCAACATGCCCAAAATCATACAAAAATATTTAAAAAGAAAGGAAAGACTTAAATTTAAAGGATATATACAAAGGATAGGCATGGGATTCACTCCCAAGTGGACTTTTTTTAAGACCTTAGCTTGACTTGGGAACACAATTTTCTAATCATAAGAATCAAAAGGTTGAGCCAATGCACCTTTAGTCCTTCTCCTATTAGTGTAATAGACAATGTACAAAAAAAGACAATATTGCCCATAACAAAAATACACAAATCAGGACAAACGAGTGCATGATAAAGGTGGCATGTGTCATGAATTGTTCTTTGATTACTTGATGCTCACGAGGTTCAAATGCATTAGATGGAAAGATAAAGTTAACTTCATGTTTAAACAAGTTCAACACAAAGTACTCAACTTCATTTCCATTAATCGTGTAGAATACATCATTATCACTTCTAAAATCAATCTCATCCTTGGGAATATTTAAATCATTCAAGATATTATATATGTCAACCACAATAGGTCATCAATCAAAATCAGGAAGAATTAAAACACTATAACATATGAGAATTTTATTTAGTCTAAGCTAAAATAGATGATTGGTTTAAATCTAACAACCTAATAAACATAAAGCATAAAAGAGAAAATAGTCAACAAAAGGGTCAAAATAGCAAAAATAAACAATAATAAGAAAGGTCAATTGAAAATGAGAATGTAAATCAAAATAAAATACTAAGGAAATGGGCAAAGGTAATTGACTCGGGTGATCAAATGACATTCTGTGATTATACTACTCACTTTCTAGTGCTAATCATTTTCATAGGTGGATCGATATATCTAAACCTCTGACCAGTTCTTCTCCTTCTGAACTTCCCTTAAACACTTATGAACTCACAGCTAAAAATCAATAAGTTTGGATCAAGCCGCGGGAGATGGGGGATCGAGCCGGGCTGTTGTGTGGATCAAGCGGGAGATAGGTGTGCCTCGATCCGTGAAGAAGTTGGGGATCGAGCCGTGAAGAAGTTGGGGATCGAGTCGGAGTTACTATGTTGGTCGAGAGAGATCATTCCAGGCCTTGTATGGATCGAGCCAAATGTGGACGTGGTTCGATCGCCGGATAGATCTGAGCTTTGTAATATCTCCATTCCACGCATTTTCCGTTCCTTCTTCTGAATTTTCACAAATCATCCTGAAAACTCATGAAAGTCCTAAAAAATCTCCAAAATGCATGCATATGCAAATGCTAATGGAAAAATCTCTAAAAATCACAAACTTGCTAATAACAACTATAAATGTGATATATGAACACCTAAAGACCTAAAAATCAATGCTAATTACTTCTAAAACCATGAAAATGCATAGACATCAACTCCCCCAAACTAAATCCTTGCTTGCCCTCAAGCAAAAAATTCAGAAGTCTAGGTGAGAGGTTTGAAAGTGGGAACTCAGAACCAAAACATGCTGCTAACTCAGCTAATATAAATGTCTTGGTTACTAGTTCTATAATGCAGTCCTAAGCTCGTCCTACTTAAAAACCTTAGCCATACTCATCACAGTTCATCACAGACCAATTCCAACTTCCACAATGCATTCAAATTCGTTTGCCCCTTCAACATTCATTAATTAGGAACAATGGATCACGTCATGTACCTTCAATGAACTCATTTGGCCAAGGATAGTTTAAGGAGTAAAGATGACCCCGTTATGCAATGGTTAATGATTCATAATAAGGGTTCTCTCAAAAGGGAATGAGCTTTAGTAGAAGGCTAAAGGTAAGAACACTTATATGCATACATAAATATAACCCCATCTACCCAATGATAATGAAACCTAAGTTTCCTAATTCTACCTAGTAGGAGGTCCTAAATTCTACCCTTTTGAAACTCAAAGTGATCCAACTTATTCACATTTTCCCTTTTTCATCTTTTCTTTTGTTATACTTAGGAGAGACTTCTTTCTTAAACGACTGCTAGCAGTTTCAGGAACTTACTTACTTAAATGCCTATTGCTTTCGACATCTTCATCTATACTATCTTTTGGGTTTTACCCTTTTGAATTCATTATCATATACTTTTTCTTAATCTGTACTAGCCATACTTCTTCTTGATACCATTGTTCCCCCAAACTTTCTACTAGCATATTCTGATTCTTTTTCCATTCCTCTCCTAAGGTTCTTACTTAACTCTTCCTTTTACCAATTACCAATACCCTTTCATTCTTTTCCGCCCAAACCAACATCCAAAATGGAATCCCACCTAGTCCTATCTAGTCCAAAAAGCATGGACTAGAACTACATGAATCCCTATTTCTGTCAGTTCGAACCTAACACGTTCTACCAAGCTCATTCCATAAAAGATCTGCCACTCAGTAGTAAATTCAGGGTTTGAAAGAAGGCAAGGTTCAAGGGTGGGGAATCCACTTGGGTTAACAAGAGTGGTAAAAGGTAAAAGATAACCCAAATATGTATATACTATCCATGGGTTCATATTCAGCACACAAACATGATAATTATACATTCAAATTAAAGTTCTAATAGATAGGAGCAAACTTTAAATCACATCATGCTTCATAAGATAAATAATCATGCAAGTTCACATTCCAAGCAAGGTGCAATTTTACTTCAGAAAATTTCAAAATGCATTAGACAACTAATAACCAGGGCACTAACATTTTCTGAGAAAATAACATACTTACAAGGTTATCATCTTCCTAGTTCCCTATGCATATGCAAATGAACAACCTATAAGTCTAACAACCTAGATGCATCTATATGAACACTCTGTTTTTGAAAGATAAATTTTGAAATTTTTTCAAATTTTTATGGTTTTTACATGCTATAGATGCTATGTATGCTATACAAAAGTCGGAGACAAAAGAACAAACATGAAGTTTCATTACTGATAATCCCTTGAATCCTCCCCCATACCTGAATTACATAGTCTCTGTGTAACCCAAATTCGAAGGAACGGTCAGGAGGATGATAAGCAACAAGGATAGAAAGAACACTTATAGAAATGGAAAGCGGAAAATGGAAAGCACACATGCGAATCAAAACGGATTATACAATGGCAGGGTGGATGGATATGGACCTCAGTTACCCCAATTGGGCTAGCAGTCATCTAGATAGAGGGTCGAAAAGGAGTCCACACCAGATCCCATAGGTCTCATTTGTGAGATGATCGCCGTTAAGTTGTAAATTTCATGGCAGAACTCGAGATTCTCAGCTCTATCGAACGTATTCCACCTGCGGTTTGGGAGTAGAAAAACTCCTTGGTTGAGGAACGTCAGCTGGAATAGATAGCAAAATTTGGAGTTCAACTTCCCGACTATGAACCGTGTTTCCATTAGGTAGTTCATGTCAATTAGTCTTGATGGCACTGAACTTCCACCACGTGGTCCATGAGTACACTTGAAAATGGGTGTTATCCACCCCTAATGCTTAATTCGGGTCTCATCTTTCCTCTCGTTCCCCAATTGGATTTTTTGAACGTAAATAGTTGTTCTAAGAATAACTTGAGGGGGAAAGGTCTTAGCTCAGAGACGCGGTAAAATAAGTTATTGTTATGCAAAGAGTGGCATATGTGTTCATGGAGACCCAGGCGTAGGTAGTTCATTTCTTTAGCAATTACGATGTTGGTGTCTTTTCTAGACTAGAACAAATTAGCTAAGATTTGCTACACATATCTGATCCCCCGGTGGCGGATGCTCGAGCTTTTGGTCCATCCGGGCTCAAAGTCGGTGGCTGTTATGTCATCCTAAACGAACTCTACTTACTCCGGAGCATAGGCAAATCTGTCTGATTTGTACTTCATGTAGTCAAAGCCGTAGATACCTTATATTTCCCCGAAAGTTAATTTGTTAGTTTTGCCATTCAAGTCCTTAAAAGTTATAAAACCTCCCCTAGTTCTATCAGCTTCAGCATCATAGCAATAGGTAACCTCCAAAGATGCTAGAAACATGCAAGTTGGCTCCTGGTAGGCCTCATGATTCATGGTGAGCATGCTACATATCTTCATTTTCCTTAGTATGTCTTCGACTTCTTCCAGGATATCAAGGGTGCTTAGAGTGTCTGTATTTGGAAACCTTGATCCTATCAAGTCTAATTGTATCAGCCTCCCATAAATTTCTTCAATCGATCGTTCACGTAAACCGCTTGGCATGACTCAATATGACATTGTACCTACATCAAGTTCAGAAAAAAAGAATTAGTATTTAAACCTTGGAAAAGGATAATTAAAGAAGTCTAGTTCATGCATTAGGAAGTTCATGAACTGAAAGTTTCAGAGATCTAGGAATCCAAGTTAAAACCGAATTGCTTTTGATTGAAAACTGTTTCAAACTTTAGAAAATTTTTATGAGTGAAAGGACTGAAACTGATTTGGGCGATTATTTAAAGCTTCAGGAGGGTTTGGGAGAAACTTGATGCGATCACGAAATGATAAATGAGTGTGAAGGGTTTAGAGTGATGGGAAGTTAAGAGATGAGGGACTCCCTTATATAAGCTTCTTGGTCAAAATTAAGGTGGTGTTAGTGATGAGTGATTAGTGGAAATATGTGGGTGAGGTTCAATGGAGTGGTATGTGGAGGAGGTTTAAAGAGGAGACATGGGAGAGATGGAGGTGTAAGAGATATGTTGGGAAATGTGAGAGGACACTTCTTTGGCATGAGGTGGGTAGTGGGCAAGTGGTGGAGCTTGGCTTAATTTGAAGGACTTGGGTTGATTTCAATCATGCTCAAAAAATGGCTCGATGAAATCTTTAAACTTAGCTCGATCATGACTTGGGTTCTCGGCTCGATCGTGAGCTTGAGACGTGCATTGATCATCTCGAGCATGGCTCTATGGATCCTCAAAGAACGGCTCGATGGTAATTTAGAATTTGGCTTGATTCAATCATTGAGGATGGCTCGAGTACGATCGAGACACATCTTGATCGGACCTATTATGTTGGCTTGATCCGAGTGTAACGTCGCTCGATCACTATCCGAAAGCGGCTCGATAATCTTTTGAGATGGCTCTATTGTTTTTAGACACGTTTTCTGGGCTTAATCAAGGAGGTCCAAGCTAATCAACTTCTCATTTTTACTCATTTTCAAAGTCCAAAATATATCCCCTAGGTACCTAAGACACCGAAACCAAATAAAAATTAAAATGCATTAAATCAAGTACTGAAATTAAAAAGCATTGAAATTTAAATATATATATATATATATACAAAGATAGACATGGAACTTCTTCCCAAGTGAGCTTGTTTTAAGTCACTAAGATTGACTTCCTGTTTTTATAATTAATGACCCTAAGACGGCTTTCTAAAGAGAACCGAGGTCGATTCTGAGAAAGTACTATCACCGTTCTAATCAACCTTGTAGTACAACTTCGATCCTTCATCAACTTCTACAGCAAGTATGATGTCCTCTCGAGATAGTACTTCTTTATTCATGAAGTTCTTGGAAAATTGCAGATCCACATTTCCCAAATAATACCTGAACTTCGTGTTGAGTAAAAACACTTTGTCTCCATTCTTGATTTCCATGGTTCGGGTACGAGGTTCCAAACATGAATCATAAATTGGAGTGTCCAAATGTGGTTTTTGAGGTGCTATACGTTCATGTTGAGGTATAAACTCATGACTTCCTTTTCGTGGACTCTTCATATTGTCTTCAGCAGTTGACATTACAATGTCCTAATTTCCCTTAACTCCACAAAATCTCCTTTATATGGTTCCTTAATAAGCTTGACAGCTTCATGGTGCATTGCAGACTGTGTTGAATCCTTCCCCAATTCATCTTCTGATGCATCACTACTTGAGTATCCATCCTTATTATTGTCCTCATTCAATTCCTTGATAGAGAATAACTGACCTTGGATGGTGAGCTTCTTAGTTTTGCTCCTGATGTTGAAAATCATCTTTGGTCCTCTTCCTATGTTCAGCTTGATTTGACATTTCTTGATGTTGATTATAGCTCCAACTGTGGCTAAGAATAGTCTTCCAAAGATCAATGGGTCCTTCGGTTCTTCATCATCTCCAATACCACAAAGTCTGTGAGTATTTTTGCATCTTTGATCTTGATAGGTAAGCTTTCCAGGATGCCGATAGGATACCTAATTGATGTGTCTGCCAACAAAAAAGTATGTTTGAAGCTTTGAACTTGTCGAATCCCAGCTTCTTAGTAGTAGATAAAGGCACTAAGTTGATAGATGCTCCCAAATCACAGAGGCATTCGTCAAAGGTCAGGTGTCCTAGTGAGAAAGGCAGGTGAATAAACCAGGATCCTCTTGCTTTTCTGTTATCAAAGAATTGCACTCAACAATAGGTTCCAGCATTTCCTGAGCTATCTCTTCCTTCATAGGTTTCTCAACGATGTCTGGCTATTTCGCCATGATATCTTTCTTGACACGTGATGTGAATGGAAATCTTGGAACATAGGGAGGTGGATCATAAGGCGTTACAATATCCTTTGAAATAGGTAACTTATCAACAGGAACAAATTCTTCATGATCCATAGGTGCAACTACGTTTGAACTCAAATCCCCCCAACTTCAATTACATTGTCCTCAGTGCAAATAGTAGTGGAAATTGGAGGAGGAATGTCAGTGGCATGCCCGAGATAGATGGCATTGACATTAGCATATTCCTTCGGGTTTTGCACAGACTTTCCTGGAAGTTGACCATTTGTAGAAGCATAAGTGGATGTCATCTTGCCTTCGAGAGTAGTGACACTAGAGTTGAGAGTTTCAAGCTTCGCATAGATGACACCGAATGAAGTGTCCATATTATGTTGAATTTCACCAAATTTTTTTGATGTCTCCATTGCACTATTGGCTTGACCTTGAAGAAGTTGCTATAACGTAGATTCGATGTTGAAAGGTTGAGCTTGAGCTTGGTTAGATGAGAAACCAGGCGGTGCACCAGCAGCTTGCTGTTTGTTGTTGCTGCTTTGGGAAGAAATCTCTGTTCTGATTGTAGTTGATGAATGGTTGAGTGTTCTTCTGTTTTTGCGGGGGATACACTTTGTCTTGTGGGGTTTGCGAGGTTATTGCTTCTGTAAGAAAGACCAGGGTTGTTGGAGTAGTTTATGAACCCTTTGTTATAACCATCTTGGTTCTGCACATACCACATTTCCTCTTGCTGGTTAACATTCCCAACTTGAATTTGAAGTTGTTCTTCATCAATGATGAAGTGTACTTGATGTTGTTGACCCAGTAGTAGCCTGTCCAACTTCTCATTCAGAGCCTTGATCTCCTTCTTTGTGCTATCATCAGAAGCAGAACCACGTCAAAGTGTTCAAATCATAGTCTTCACTGTAGATCCCATTAGACTGAGCCAGGTTTTCCACAAGCTCCCATCCTTCATCAACACTATTGTTGGGGAAATTCATGTTGCTTACACTGTTAAGCAACATCATTATCTTAGGCAGGACACCACGATATAGTGTGCTGGGGAGGGACGCCTTGCGGAAACCATGATGGGGGCACTGCATAGTATAATTCTTAAAGTGCTTCCATGTTCCAGAGAATGTTTGAGCGTTCCCTTGTACGAAACCCGAGATATCATTCCTCAGTCTTGTTGTTCTAGAGGTGGAGAAAAACTTTGCAAGGAATGCTTTCTTGCAAGTATCCTAGGTGGTGATGGAATTCCTAGGAAGCGACTTATCCTATTAATGTGACTTCTCCCCCAAAGAGAATGGGAAGAGGCGTAGCTTAAAAGCATCCTCAGTCACACCATTTATCTTTCTGAGGCTGCAGAAGCGATCAAACTCGTCGAGGTGATCGAGTGAATCCTCCATAGGCAGACCATAGAACTTGTTCCCCTTCACCATTGCGATCAGATTGTGCTTGATCTCAAATTTGTTGTTTTGAACCATAGGTGGGTTGATTCCATTTCGGATGGTGTGAGTGTTGGGGTTGTCACCAGCACCGATAGGGTGCTGGTTATCTCGTTCAATGTTGTCTGTCATTTGTAAGTCCAACTGTCTTAAGTGCTCTAAAGGTTCTTGTTCACGTCTTGCCCGAGAGTATTCCCGTTCAAGAGCTCTGATATCTTCAACGGTGGGGATTAAGTCTGTTGGTCTTCTGCTTCTCAGGTTCATAAAATGCTATGCAAATACATGAAAAGAAAGCAAATAAAGGTAAACAGGTG
The DNA here is from genome assembly GCA_900406425.1 of Iberis pinnata. NCBI lineage: Eukaryota > Viridiplantae > Streptophyta > Magnoliopsida > Brassicales > Brassicaceae > Iberis > Iberis pinnata. The sequence continues at coordinate 32,340 of OVBE01001040.1, forward strand.
AGGATGGTAGTAAAAGAAACGTGATCTAAAAATATCAAAAATCCAGAATGTAGCAAACAAACACCCAATTGGCAATGACGCCAAATTGATAACAAGCTTTTTAGAGATCAATTTCCCATTATACACATGCGTTGTAGTATAGATGAGGTGTCAATCCAAATGAGTGTGATGTTAACAATCAAGATTGCCATGGTTCAACAGAGTCAAGCTAAACAATAAAAAGGGTGTTTCTAACAAATCCTAAGTTAAAAGAGAATGAATAGAACTAAAAAGCAGAAACAGAAGCAAACATGCATAAGAAGCTAAAAAAGGATAAAAGGCTGGATAAGTAAAAACAGAGAAAAAGCAAAAAGGGTAAAGATGCAATCAAGTGTAAAGCAGCTCCTGAGGAAAAGGGTAATTGACTAGAGATCCATCCCGAATTACCTAAGCACCTAACATACCTCAGAAAATGAGCTACCCCTAGACAGTAGATTCATATGCAACCTAGTCCAATCCCTTGATAAATGGAATCATCTTAAGCAATCACCATACTAACTCCCGTTAACGGTACACTACCTAGTAGGCATGAAGAACCAATCTACTAAAGTCAATAAGCACCCTAAGCATCTAATCCCTTAGGCTAGGATGTGCAAATCTATGAAATCACCATGATAAGGCATTTCATTGAACACCTTTTGAGTGCTGAAATGCCTAAAATCAGATTTCAATTAGTGTGAAAGAAATCAACATGAAGAGCAATGAAACATAAGGGATCTATATGCAAACAAGCTTAGGTACTTAAGTAAGATCAAAACATCAACACTAGTCTACCTGATATTACTCAGTTTTAATGCATTATAGTAGGCATTTATGTCTGCTATTCTGCATTATTCCGAGTGTTTTCCTTGCAAATTGGTATATTTTAGGATTTCTAAGTGTTCGGGTCGTTTCGGAGCTTAAAGGAACATTTTAGGATATTTAAGAGCATTTCAGAAGTTTCAGAAGAATGACTAAGTGACGAGATGATTTGCACGATCGGGCACATCACTTGCCCGATCGAGCAAATTTCCCTAGAGAATTTCAGATACTTTGTTCGATCGAGCATTTCAAGAATGATCAGGAAACTATTAAAAGTGCCCGATCGAGCAGATTAAGAGCGATCGGGCAGATCACCCGAGCAGAACCTGAATTTCCAATTTTGCACAAAAAGTCCTCCAAAAGCTATCCAAACTTCAATATTTTAGATTTTTTACTTTTTAGAACTATAAAAGCCTTTTGTCTTAGGTTATTTTGATCTACCTTTTTTTTTACTTTTGCAAACTTTGAGAGCTTTTACTGAGAGAAGAATTCTTAAACCTTGTATTTGGAGAAGAAATTTTGAACCCTCTTTTAATATATCTATTTTATTGTTTTCAAACATGTGTTCTATTCAGAAATTGATTTTTCTTTGCTTTGATATGTCTAAGTAGTTCACAAGTTAGGTTTTTAGGGTTTTCCCTATGGGAAAACAGGTTTGAATGTTAGGTTTAACATTGTAGGATTGAATTTTTTAGGTTCTTAGTCTAAACTTGTTCTTAATGCATGTATTAGCTTGATCACCTAGTTCATGATTATAGGTTGATAAATACAAAGATATTTTATTTAGAAACCTGACCTAATTTAGATGAATAAGTGTTTTTACTTGCGAGAGTATTGTTTGAAATACTTATGAACAATTGAATCTGATTTTAATGCATAAATGAATTGTTTTAAAGACGGCGCGAGTTTGTCTCTGGCAATTCGAGCATAGGGTTTAATACTCCGAGAGGAGATTATTCTTTATTCGTTTTTTTATTGAGAACTATTTTCAATCTAAATCCTGCATGTTAACTTGACTTTAAACCTGAATACCNGAAATACTTATGAACAATTGAATCTGATTTTAATGCATAAATGAATTGTTTTAAAGACGGCGCGAGTTTGTCTCTGGCAATTCGAGCATAGGGTTTAATACTCCGAGAGGAGATTATTCTTTATTCGTTTTTTTATTGAGAACTATTTTCAATCTAAATCCTGCATGTTAACTTGACTTTAAACCTGAATACCTACGGATTTCCCTAATGCCTAGCGTTTTTATATTATAAGTTTTTAACCGTTTTTAATTTACCGTTTTGAATTCGATACACAATCTTTTATTCTTGCTTTAGCCATAATCGAAGTTAAAACTGAACGTGCATTTTCTGGTCTCTGTGGATTCAATACCTTTGCTATACTTCTTTGAACTGTTCTCTACAATATTATTTATAGGATTAAATTCTTAACCTATCAGAATTTTGGCGCTGTTTCCAGGGACCAATTGTGCCTTTCTATTTTTTAATTAGAATATTGTGTAAGGTTTTTATTTTTCAGTACTCATCTCGTTCTTCTTTGCTTATCTTTGTCTTATAGGTGTATGAACAGAAGATCTGACAAATCCGCTGAACTACTAAACCTCAAGAACTCAGAACTTGCAAGGCTAGAACGCTCAAAACGAAAAGCAAAGAAAGACGCTAGCTCATCCAATTCAATGGCTGATATCGTCCATCAACTCAATCCGGTCGATCCCGACGGTCAACACGATCCACCTGTTATGGGGCTCAATCAGCTCATTAACCAAGGACAAGGTGGTGGTAATGGCAATCAAGTGCCAGAAGACCAACAAGGAGAAATCAACAACCCAATTCCCCCAGGAAATCAAAATCCAAACCCTCAGAACGTTCAGATTCCTCAGAATGTTGATGCAAGGCACTTTATCTTGCTTTGAGATCCGGGGAGAGTTAATCAACTCAATTCTCATCTCATTGCTTAGATCCATCCTCAGAACCATCCTCTAGTTGGTTCATTCAACAATCTTCAAGCATTCTATGCTAATAGGAACCCCATCCAACCTCCTCAACCTCAGCGAAGGGAATACCAATTCCCTATTTCGCTTATTCAAATGATTTAAAGCAACCAATTAAGTGGTTTACCTCACGACCACCCAATGAATCATATTGACACTTTTGAGGACATTTTCAACACTATCAAACTGAATGGGGTATCCGAGGATTACAAGCACGGCAACTTGTTCAGCCATTCCTTAGCTGACAAGGCACTTCGCTGGTTGAAGTCTCTACCTGCAGGATCTATAGTAACCTGGGATGAATGCAAATCCAGGTTCATTAGTCAGTTCTTCACCACCACTAGGACTAATTCTTTGAGGAACAAGATCTCTGCCTTTGCTCAAACTTCTGTGGAATCATTCTATGAATCTTGGGAACGATTCAAAGAGCTGTTTCGTGATTGTCTAGATCACGGATTCTCAGATGTAAGTCTCCTCAATACCTTCTATAGAGGAATTGAACAAAAGTATCAGTTGTCCTTAGATACAGCAAGTGATGGAGATTTCATGCAAAAACCATTTCCAAATGCTTATCGTCTCATAGAGAACTTAGCAGCCAGCAATAGTAATCATTGCCCAGAGTTCGTTCGCCAAACCAAAGCTGCTGTAATGGCTGCTAACTCATAAATCTCAGAACTGAAAGGGGAGTTCTCTGAAATGAAAGGATTATCGACTCAACTGCTTAAGAGTCAAGCTCAACCACCAGTCAATACTGTATAAGATTCCAGAGTTTCTTGTTTTTCATTCCAAGAACAAGAAACCACTTTGGTTGAAGAAGAAGTGAGCTATATTAATAGCCAAGGTCAGAGAGTGTTTAAACAGGGATACAATCCAACTTTCAACAAGAATCATCCCAATCTTTCTTGGAGAAGCACTAATGTTGAGAATCCTCAAGACCAAACCTATCCAACTCAATAGAAACAATTTGTGCAAAACTCTGGAAATCAATTTGGTCAAAACTCAGGGAACAATGGTTTCCAAGAAAATCAGAACATAAACTTCATTCCCAACTCTAATTCAGGCGGTTTTCAACAAACTTCTTAGCATGCATTCCAACAAGTTCCTCAAGCCCAAGCTAATGAAGGAAGTTCAGTTGAATTGATGTTCAAGCAAATTTTAGATGGACAACAACAGTTACAAAGGGTTATACAAGGGGATATGAAGGAGTTGCATTTAGAAAGACCTAGAAGATTCTAAATGCAAGGATATGATCAAGGAATTGAGTGTTAGACTTTAATTCTCCGATGCTTATCAAATGATACCTTCTATGAAGAAGTATGTGAAGAACATGGTTACCAACAAGCTGACATTGGAAGAAGGTGAAATGATGATTACAGAGGGGTGTAGCTCAATTCTACAGAATTGCATGCCTAAGAAGCTTGGAGATCCAGGTAGTTTCGCTCTATCGGTTGAGGTTGGAGATTTCACTTTTGCTAGATCTCTCTGTGATTTTGGATCTAGTGTCAATCTTATGCCTTTCTCTGTGGCTTAGCGATTGGGGATGACTGACATAAAGGGTACAAGGATATCATTAGGTCTTGTTGATCGTTCGATGAAGTACCCTATTGGAATTCTATAGAACCTACCGGTTATGATTGGAACCGCATATGTACCAACCAATTTTGTGATTCTTGAGATTGGAGAAGAACCTAAGGATCTTTTGATATTAAGAAGACCTTTCTTAGCTACAGCTGGTGCAATCATTGGTGTGAAGAAAGGCAAGATCGATCTTCACTTTGGGGACATGGTTATGAAGTTTAACTTACAAAAGGTGAAGAAACCATCCTTGGATGCTAAGTCTTTTTGGGTTGATAAAATTGTTGAAGCTGTAGCGGGAGTTTCTGATGACTTCTTATTTGATGATCCCTTAGAGATTGTTTTGACTAACGCTACTGATTGTGTGCCATTAGTGGAGGCCGCTGCCAAGCCTTCACCTAAACCGTACCCTACACCACTTGATGATCCATGGAGCGAGCTGAAAGCTCCAAAGCTGGAACTTAAAACCCTCCCAGCAGGGGTCAGGTATGCGTTTCTAGGTCCTAATTCCACATATCCTATGATTGTGAATGCTGAGCTAAACAATGTTGAGACTGCCTTACTTCTATGTTAGTTAAGAAAGTATTGTAGAGCTCTAGGCTATACTTTAGATGATATCACCGGTATTTCACCAGATTTATGCATACATATGATTCATTTAGAGGATGAGTCTAAGAGTTCTATAGAACATCAGAGACGTTTAAATCCTAACCTAAAAGATGTTGTTAAGAAGGAGATTATGAAACTTCTAGATGCAGGAATCATTTACCCTATTTTAGATAGTACTTGGGTTAGTCATGTGCATGTTGTTCCTAAGAAGGGGGTATTACAGTGGTTATGAATGATAAGGATGAATTGATCCCAACTAGAACTGGTACTGGTCATAGGATGTGCATTGACTATAGGAAATTGAATGCTACTACTCGCAAAGATCATTTTCCTTTACCTTTTATTGATCAAATGCTTGAGAGATTGGCTAACCACCCTTACTATTGTTTCTTAGATGGTTATTCAGGTTTCTTTAAGATTCCTATTCACCCAAATGACAAAGAGAAGACGATATTCACATGTCCAATTGTGAGGATCCTAAGCATCCGCGAATGTTCGAGATCGAGGTGCAATTCTTTGTTCTGGGACGTCTCTACAAGATCCCGATGATTGAGTTCGGTCCTATTTTTGGCTTTGCTTGCCGTGGTTACGAGTCCAAGACACCCACATTTCATCACCTCCATGATCTTTGGGGCATCATTTCCCATGGTTGTTTTGAGTCCAAGAACGCCAAGATGACTCTCATCCGCAACCTGACTTTGCGCCTACTCTGTATGATAATCAGTGTCACTTTCTATGGTAAGGAATAATTCGGTTCCCTTAGGAACCTTGAGCTAGAGTTCATTCATTACGCCGTTAGCCAATTCACATTGGAGCACTATGAGACTGACCAATATCGCCACACACATGAGGCCAAACTTGGTTGGTTATTTGTTCAGTCTTTGGACGAACGGAAGTTTCTTGCGATGAGGAACCCAACAAGGATAGAATATATGGGGAGTTTGATTACTCCGCTCTTACTGCATGTTGGGATGCCGCTTCAGCATTTTCCTAAGGAGAAAGGTGAGAATTGGGTTGATGAGGAGTACATTAGTAATACCAAGTGGTTTGCTTCTTTCAGGAACTACCTCTTTGAGAACTTGGAGGGACAGATTTGTGAGATTCGGTTTCCGAAACCCGAGTTGCAAAACACCACTTCTTTTAAGAATGTTCAGTTCTTACTGGGTGTTGAGCAACTCAACCACGAGCCCGGTGCTATTACTAGAGCTCCAGATCGATGCCGTCTCAACCAAAGACATCGCAGAGCAGAAGATGAAGATGCTGATGAGTTCCCGGACATAGAGGAGATCCCTGAGTATATTCTTTCACTGGTTCGTGAAGATATGACTCAAGATGACAAGATTTCTTGGCTCATGGAATCTCAGAGAAAGGAACAACAAGCTTATGCGGGGTAACAACAGTCTCATTCGGAGGATCTTGAGGACAGTTTATGGATGAGCAGAAGCGTGGAGAGTGTGAGGATGATGCGGTGCAAGGAGATGAGGCTGAAGGATCTGGTGGACGAGATGACGATGATTGAGTGATTATCTGGACTTCTTTGTAGTATTTTCCTCACTTTTGAACTCATGTCTTTTTCTATTTTTCTGATTTTGATACTTATTTATTTCTATTTTGTCCTTCTCCTTGATTTATTTTCACACCGAGACGGCGTGAAGTAAGTCTGGGGGAGGGAGTATGTACTAACGCGATTCTGACTTCTATTTTGGTATTTTGTCAGAAGTGTCGAATTTTTCAAAATTTTCGTTTTGAATTCGCTGTGTCTTTTAGAGTCAAAGGAACCATGATCAAAACCGATGATGATAATTAACCAAGTGTGGGTATGGTTTTTGATCTTTCTGGATTACTAACTTAGATTGATTGCTTAGATTAGGATTGGAACTCCATTGCTGATTGATTGTTTCTGAAAGTTCTTGTCTTTGAAGTTATTGATGATTTGATGTTATCTCTGCATTAATAGGACTTAATCTGAATTTGAAATACTCTTGTCTATGGTGTTGATTTACTTTGAGAATTAGGTACTTTGCTCTTCAATATTCTGTAAAGCCGACAAGTTCTTCCAATACGGTTTGGGTCCTTTTTCTCTATCCCTTCAGAAAAAAAAAACCGGTTTAGAAAAATTGTTGAAAGTGTGACCTCGAAGTCCTTAGTCATTGCCGGGACTGTCGAAAAACAATTAAAATCATGAAAATGCATAAAATTGCGAACATGAAAAGAAAAAAAGAAAGAAATGAAAAGAAAAACGCAGAAAATTGCGAATCTTTAGAAAAAAGAGAAGTGAGAAACGGAGAAAAAGAATCAAGACCGGAAGTCGGTTGAGGCTCTGTTTGGTATGGGCATTTTGATAGAAAAGGTATTTGAGTAAACTGATTGATATATCATTGATGAGAATGCATGTGTTTGAACTTAAATGAATTTAAAAAGCTGGTTTGTTTGATTTAATACTTCATTGATTTGGGATTCAGAGTAGGAAACGGTTTATTAGTTCAATGGTGGTAAACGGTCCTGTCTAGGTAGTTGTTTGAGATTTGTGTCTTTTAGGATTTGTAAATGTGCTTATGGTTGTTGAGGTTTTGTGAGTTTGTGTGTCGTCCGTTTTCAAACCATTTCTCCGGATTAGATTTTGCTTTACTTGAGGACAAGCAAAGATCTAATTCTGGGGGAGTTGATATTACTCGGTTTTAATGCATTATAGTAGGCATTTATGTCCGCTATTCTGCATTATTCTGAGTGTTTTCCTTGCAAATTGGTATATTTCAGGATTTCTAGGTGTTCGGGTCCTTTCGGAGCTTAAAAGAACATTTCAGGACATTTCAGAGCATTTAAGAAGTTTCAGAAGAATGACTAAGTGACGAGATGATTTGCAAGATCGGGAACATCACTTGCCCGATCGGGCAAATTCCCTTGGAGAATTTTGGATACTTTGTTCGATCGAGCATTTCAAGAATGATCGGGAAACTATCAAAAGTGCCCGATCGGGCAGATCACCCGAGCAGAACCTGAATTTCCAATTTTGAACAAAAAGTCCTCTAAAGCTATCCAAACTTCCATATTTTAGATTTTTACTTTTTAGAAATATAAAAGCCTTTTGGCTTAGGTTATTTTGATCTACCGTTTTTTTACTTTTGCAAACTTTGAGAGCTTTTATTGGGAGAATAATTCCTAAACTTTGTATTTGGAGAAGAAATTATGAACCCTCTTTTAATATATCTATTTTATTGTTTTCAAACATGTGTTCTATTCATAATTTGATTTGTCTTTGCTTTGATATGTCTGAGTAGTTCACTAGTTTAGGTTTTAGTGTTTTCCCTATGGGAAAACAGGTTTGAATGTTAGGTTTAACATTGTAGGATTGAATT
>OVBE01001041.1:0-40707 GCA_900406425.1 Iberis pinnata
GGATTATTAAATAAGCATAAACATAATTTAATTAACACTTAAATACTATGATTACGTCATTTACATATCCGAAATTATCCGTTACAACCGAAATATATACAAAAACAAAAAAAAATTCCTCGTCAAAATACAGGTTTCCACACAAGGACTCCTTCTAGCTCGTCGGCCCACAGGCCCTTTTTCTTTTCTAGTCGCTTCTTCAAACCGTCGACGATAGTCTTGTTGGTTGCTTCGGCTTGTCCGTTTCCTTGTGGGTACCGGGGCGTCGAGTGGCTGAGGCGGATCCTCCATTTTGAGGAGAAGTCTTCGAATTGATGCGAGCAGAACTGCGACCCGTTATCAGTGACGATCTCGTAAGGGAGACCATGCCTGCAAATGATGTACTTCCAGACGAAGTTCTGCACCTGGGTGTCGTGTATTTTGGCGTATGATTTGGCCTCGACCCATGTGGTGAAGGAATCCATCATGACGAGGAGGTATTTCCGACCACGGGACGAAGGCATTGGTCCGACGATATCCATTGCCCATCGCATGAAGGGGTATGGCGATGCCGAGCTACGCAGGAGTTCAGTCGGCTGGTGGATATTTGGTGCGTGTCGTTGACATTGTTCGCAATTCAAGGCGTACTTGTGGCAATCTGCGATCATAGTGGGCCAAAAATGTATGTGTTTTTTATCTTCAGTGCAAGGACGCGTCCGTTGGAGTGATTACCTCCTGCTCTGTAGTGCGTTTTGCTGATAATTCGTTCGGTCTCGTCAAGGCCGGGACAGGTGAGCATAATTCCCGTTGAGTCACGTCGGAGCAGATGCCCGTTCATCAACATGTAGTGGGCTGCTTTCGCCTTTAGCCGTCTCGCCGCCCATTTATCTTCAGGTGCGGTGCCGTCGGCTATGTATAACTTGATTTCATCGCGCCTGTCGGTGATTGGAGCTTTGTGATCATCGGCTCCAAATTCGACGTCGTCTTTCGAGATGTCTTGGTCGTCGATAGAGTGGACGAAGTCTGGGCTTATGCTTGGCTTTGTTATCTTTTCTACTGGTATGGTGCGGCATAGGTTGGAGTCGCTTGCTGAAGCTACTGTCGCGAGTGCGTTGTCGATTTTGTTCTCGCTTCTTGGGATTTTGACGATTTCGAAGTACTGCAATTCCCTTGATAGATGTTGGACGACGCGCAAATATGCGTCCATCCTCTCGCTTTTTGCCTCGTAGTCTCCCAAGAATTGGCTGGCGACAAGTTGCGAGTCGCATAATGCTCGTATCTGCGTCGCTCCAATGCCTTTGGCTAGCTTCAGTCCTGCTATAATCGCCTCATATTCTGCTTCGTTGTTGGACGCGTTGAAGCCTAGCCGAAAAGATTGTTCTAGTACTTCGCCTTCCGGGGATTCCAATCGTATTCTTACTCCCGATCCTCCTGAACAAGAGGAACCGTCGACTTGTAGTGTCCAAATCTGGGGGGCTTCTGCGCCTTCGATTAGTTCGGGTGGTAGCTCGGTGATAAAGTCTTCTAACACCTGAGATTTTGCGCTCGTCCGTCCTCAGAAGTCAATGTCGTACTCGCTCAGTTCGACGGCCCACTTCGCCATTCGTCCCGATTGACTTGGGCTGTGAAGGATGACGCACATGGGTTGGGCTGTCAAGACTGCGATGGTGTGCGACTGGAAGTAGGGTCGAAGTTTGCGCGCTACAATGACGATGGCGTATACGAGCTTCTCTAAGGTTGGATAACGAATTTCTGCACCGTCCAGGATTTTGCTAGTGTAGAATATTGGTCGTTGTTCACCGCGGTCTTCTCTCACGAGCACGCCGCTGACTACCGTCGTGGATACCGAGATGTAGAGGTAGAGCGTCTCACCGTCTTCAGGTTTGGCTAATATGGGCGGCGTGGACAAATACTCTTTCAACTCTTTGAACGCTTGTTCGCACTTGTCGTCCCAATCGAACCTTTTGTTACCGCGCAACATTTGGTAGAATGGAAGGCATCTGTCCGTCGATCTTGAGATGAATCTGTTTAGCGCCGCGACGCGACCAGTAAGGCGATGTACTTCTCTCGTGCTTTTTGGCGAAGGCAAGTCGATCAACGCCCTTATTTTCTTCGGGTTTGCCTCTATCCCCCTTTGTGTGACGATGTACCCGAGGAATTCGCCGGAGGTGACGCCGAATGTGCACTTGGTCGGGTTGAGATTCATTTCGTACTTGTTCAGTATGGTGAAGCAGAAGCGTAGGTGCGCTATGTGGTCTGTTTTCGACAAAGATTTGACGAGCATATCGTTGATGTAGACCTCCATCATCGTTTCCAGCAAATCGGCAAACATGCGAGTTACTAGCCTCTGATATATCGCACCGGTATTCTTTAGTCCGAATGGCATGACGCGGTAACAATATGTTCCTCTGTCGGTTATGAATGTCGTCTTTTCTCGATCATCGGGATGCATCGCTATTTGGTTGTATCATGAAAACGCGTCCATGAATGAGAGCAGTTCGTTTCCTGCTGTTGCTTCGACGAGACGGTCTATGTGCGGCAAGGGATAGCTATCTTTTGGACAGGCTTTGTTAAGATCGGTGAAATCAACGCAGACTCGCCACTTTCCATTTTTCTTCTTTACTACTACCGGGTTGGCCAACCACTCCGGGTACTTGACTTCTGTAATAGATCCGGCGCGCAGTAGCTTTTCCACTTCGTCGTTCACCGCTTGTGCCCTCTCTGGGCCTAACTTTCGACGCTTTTTCTGATTGGTTTGAATGTTGGATCGACGTTGAGCTTTTGGCAGGTGATGCTAGGATCGATGCCGGTCATGGATTCGAGCGTCCATGCGAACGAGTTGGAGTTTTCTTTGAGGAAAACGATAAGCTCTTCCTTAATAGTTTCGTCGAGCTCGTGCCCGATGCCTACGCATCGTTCTGGGTTCTCCGTGTTGATATTGATTTGGTCGATGGACTCGTAGCGTTGTTCATCGATGTTAGCGCGCTCTTTGGGGATATCCTGTCTCTCGGCGCGTCCCAACTGTAGTTGCTATAATTTGTTGCTTTTGCGAGCTTTGTGCTCCGCGATGAAACATGTTCTTGCCGCTCGTTGGTTGCTGCTCCTTAAGGTCACTGTCCCCCTTGCCTTCAGGATTTTGACGCACTGGTGAAAGATCGAGACTGCGGCCTTAGTGGCCGCGAGCCACGGGGTTCCCAGGATGGCGTTGAAGATTGGGTGCTCGTCGACCACCTGGAACTTTGTCGTAGTGACGCTTCCTCCGACTCAGACTAGGAGTTTGATGGTCCCGACGGTCTCTACCGAATCACCACTAAAACCGGTAAGGGACTGCGTTGTTTTCTTGATCGCTTCTTCGCCAATTTCAATCTTTTGAAGTGTGCTCCTGAAGATTATGTCGACCGAGCTGCCTGTGTCGACGAGGATCCTGGTTACCTCGCAATCCCCAGCGATAAGTTTGACGAGGATGAAGTCCTTCAATGTGCTGCTGATCCCGATGAGGTTGTCGACAGTGAATAGGATTGGCTCGTGCCTCATCTGCTTGCTGATTGTCGCGCCTCGAGTGTTTAGGACTAGATTCTCCGGTTTGGCTATGGTGCGGATGCAATCTCCGCACTTTTCAATACCGCCTAGGATCACATTAATGCGACGTCTCGGTGGTGGCATATCTTTGATCCTTTCATTAGTATTATGCTGGCGCGGTGGGGCTATATCTTCCTCGATTGGCTGTCTTTGTCGTCTGCCGCCCACTTCCCGGTCTTGGTTTGGGGGGCAGTTATGGGATCGCTCTCTGTTAGCGCGGGGTGGATATTGGTTCGGTCGGCGCTGTTTGTCGCGCCCCCGACTTTCTTGGTACTTCTTCAAGAGTGTATCCTTCAGATGGCGGCAGTCGGCCGTGCTGTGCCCCTGTCTGTTGTGGAATTTGCAGTACGCACTCCTATCGTCATCTTTCCTCTGATAAGTCATGGGTTTGCGCTCTTCTACCAGGTAGTTCGCGCTTCTCTTCCCCCTGTCCTGTTTCGTATGTCCTTCGTAGAACTTCCGGTGTTCGACCTGTTCCTCTTTTTCCTTTATGTGGTGAGTTTTGGTGTGCTTTCGCGACATCACCGCTCTCTCCTCCTCCATCTCGATAAATCTGTTTGCCCTGTGCAGTGCGTCTTCCAGTGTTTGCGGTTGGTTCAGGAGCAGTTCCTCGCGGAATCTGGATTCGTACCATAGTGCGTTCCTTAGTGCGGCTATCGCGGCCTCGTCCGAGATTTCTACTTTCGATACAACTTCCTTGTATCGTTCAATGAATGTTCTCAGCGACTCTCGTGGCCCTTGGCTCATGGACCATAGATCGGCGGTGGAGGTTTTCTTTTCCATGAATATGGAGTAGTGCTTGACGAAAGCCATCGATAATTGTTGGAAGTTGTCTATGGATCGGGCTTCAAGATGGGAGAACCAAGAGATCGCGGCTCCGCCCAAGCTTTCTACGAACAACTGGCAGAGCCCGGCGTCTCTTTCCTCGTCGGTGAATTGAGTGCGTCCCATCGCAATGGTGAAAGCAGTCATGTAATGCGTTGGGTCCGAGTTTCCTTTGAACGTCTGAAATTTTATCTTTGCGATGTGCTTGATCTTCGTTTCGGTGATTCTCTTGGTGAAAGGGGTGCGCTGAGTCTCTTCGACGACTCGCTCGATCTCTGGAGCCGAGCTCGTCGCCCTATGAACCAGCGAGCTCATTTATCGCAGTTGGGCCTTCAATGCCCTTATCTCGTCGTTGGGGCTGGGTGTGTTCGGAGCGGTCGTCGTCTCCACGCGATGGTTGATATCTTGGTCTTGTTGCGTCTCGGTGGGTGGTGTGGTTACGTCCGCTGTTCTGAACAGGTTCCTGTTCGAGACTTCCAGTTCGACTCTCCTCAAGCTTGCCGTCATGACGATTTCGAGCTTGTTCCTTAGTTATCGTGATTCGTTCTCTTGTTCTTCCAATCGACTCATGAGCGTCTTGTTCGTTTCTTCCTGCGTTGGCAGTCCTGGAATCCTGTCATTCGGCCATGTTGGTGTCCTTGGGTCGGTGGTCTCGTTGCTTCAACCTTCAAGATGAGTTATGTCTTTAATAAGTATGGGCCCGTCCAAGTTACTTATGCTCGACATGTCTTTGGTGCGTCTTTGTTTCCTTTATCTAATGAGTTCCCCAGTGGAGTCACCAATTGTTGAATCTAGGATCGTCGATTCGAAGATTTGAGTTCGTATTTGATAAAGGAAATTACAGCTCGTCAATAACAGGCGCGTCGACAATACCGACACGCTTAACTGTTCTTTACAAAAGGTTTTAGTGCGTCGAAAGAGTTTAAGAAGGAAGTGTTAGATCGTCGAAATAAGCTCTGACTTCTCTCTAGGAATTTCTCTCTCTAAAAACCAACATTTTTCCGCTTCGGGATGTTCTTCTATTTATACTCGACTCGTCATCATTGTGAATGGTTAGCTAGGTCTCATGTTCATGCGGCTGTCTAGCCTCTAGGGAACTGTACGCCGGCGGTAGGTGCATTGTTGAGTCGGCTGATCCACGCGCTTCGACGCACTGGCAAGGCGGGCTTCTCTTCTTTTTTCGTTTCGTGGGCTTTGTCTTGAGGGGCCTAGGGAGGTGGCCCAATATCCCACAACGAACACACGTCTCTATACTAATTTCACTACATTAAAGGAATTACCGTTTTCACTGAAAATAATTATTTCACCATTCACAACATGTCAGAATTCAAGCACAGTCAAATATTGTCATGACTTGTATTAAAGACAGCAGTGTGTAAAGTTATGCCACACTTAATAATGCGACGAGTCTTGTCCACACAACACAAACACTCCATTGAACTCTCTCACACAAACTTGCAGCCCTTTTGCTTTTGCATTTACTCTCCTTTTCTTCCTCACGACTACCATTCTTGTTTATTAATTTTTTTTTTCTTATCTCACGAACAACGTTACTCCAAATTCACTTCGAAGATTTCGTTGAAAAGGAAAATAAATGTCGCTTGGTTCTTATAAACTATGGCTATGCTTACTTAAATACATAAAAGCTTTATAGTAGAACAAATCTTTTTTTTTTCTTGGGGCTTATAATATTAAAAAAAAAAAATCTCATATAGAAAACATAAAGAGTCAAACACCAATATATATAAAAATATGAATCAACACATTCATTGTTAACTGATTTTGAAATAGTCTTATAATCATAACATGGTATCATAATCTAACTTAATTTGCAACTTTATTTGAAATTACTCTTATATGTTTTGCCAAAAACAGCTCGAGATTAATGTTTAAATAATCATTATCTCAAGAAAATTATCACGTAACATAATCATGAAGAGACATATAAGAGATATTAACTAATCTACTAACTCTCATATATGAAATGGGTGTATGAACGTGTAAAACCGGATTAAAAAAAACGACCGAAATACTTTATTCAAAACGATTTAAAACCGAATAAAACAAATGCGAAGTCGAGAAGATATTCTCCGTCCTTAATTTTTAAGTCGCCCGTAGTGTGACGATTATGTGCGATTTTAGAATCCCAGGATACAACCGCAATGAGACCGGTTCGCAACACTCGAACTTGGAATCTACAAACTTAGAACGTAACGATATAATCTCGGAATAGACTTATTGTTTGAGAGAGAGAAGAAAATAATCTAGAAGTGTGAGGGTATTTTTCGTGGAAAAAGAAGTGATCGAAGAATGAGAGGAGGCGCAATTATATAGGCGAACAACTTGAAGCGCAAGCCAGAAACCGTTACGATCCGCGCGGGATCGCGCCCGAGATTCACGGAGCGAATCGAGGAGAAAAATCTGGGCATTTATTACTTGGTCAAACGCACGAGTGAGAGAGATATATTTATTGTACCGATTTTAATTTCGGTTTAGGTTCTGGTGCAGTTTAATTTTAATAAATCAAACCGATCAGAAAAAATTATTTTTGGGCCAAAATCCATAGAAAGTTTCTCCAAAAAGAATATATATTGATGGACTAAGACTAGGACATTCCCAAAGACCCAACGACCCGCGACCGCGTCGCGTCGGTCGGTCGGCGGCGGCGCGCGCGTGTGGGTGGCCCATCTCTCTCCAATACACCATAGTGTACCCAACCCAATTGAACATAAACATGCACTCTTCTATATATATATATATATATATATATATACTAGTGGGAAAGAGTTTTTCCAAACAATATGGGATAAAAACACTTAATGAGCTTACTCAACACTAAGTCAACACTTTTGTGTTTGTGCATGTTTAAGTTGCTATCTTTACATCTCCATTTCTCGTTCAAACTGTACTTAAATTTGACAAATGAATATTCCAAATTATAGTGCTCGTTAGAAGGATTTTGATGCACTCATAATCCAGTCATTACGGTGAACGTCTTCACCGGAAAAATCGATGGAACATTGGTCAAAACCATTGTCAATTTCTTTAAGTTCCAACAATGGATCCATGTCAAAATTTCCTAAACTAACATAAAATTGTGATTAAATAATCATTATTTTGAGGGGACACATTAAAAAATCACATCATATTGAAAATATGAAAATGCAAACACTAATCAATCTATTCGTTTCTGATATAATTTAAGTTTATAACATATAAAAAGATTCATAATATAATGCGAAGTTCTCAATTCATTTGTATACCTTATAAATAATTTTTATAATTTCATCTTAGAAAAAGATTAGAGGTATTGACTTCCAACCGTTCCTAGCTTAAATTAAATAATTAAAATAGTGGACAAGAAGCAATGTTTTGAAAAGCGGACCAGCAACCAAACTGGAGAAATTTTTGGGTCATGGATCAATGTGGTTCGATCGAGTTTGATAATAAAATAATTATTAATTAAATAAAATTTTGCTAATTTAATCCATACAAATAATAAAGTAATATATATCATAAATTAATAATGGCAAAAAAATATAAGATATGTCACAAAAGAAGCAAGACATGTTAAATTTTGTTTACATATATTATATATTTATAAAAAACTAAACGTTTAACGCATTATAAATTTATACGAAGCATAACATGTTAAATTGTATTTTCATACGTTATACATAAAAAAAAACATTTTATTATAAAAAGATATATTTGACTGGAGTTGAACTAACCCAAATAAACCTCTAGTTCACGATTCAATCCGATTCGATCTCCGGTCTAGTCCGGGTTTAAAAACACAGACAAGAAGGAATGAGCCAAAAAGTCCAACAAAGGATTAGTACAATAGCTAATACTCAAACATTATGAAGAATCATAAAATTGATTCTTAGAAAAACTCAATCCTAGGAAAAAAAAACCCTAGTTCTCTCCCTTCTATCTCTCAGCCGCCGATCTCTTACCTTTTCTTTTGTGAATCTGGGCCGGCCGCCGGTGGCTATCAAAGCACCGGGACCGGCCCCGCCGTTTCTCTGTTTATTTTCTCTAGCTTTTCTCGGTTCTTGTTGTATGGGTTCTAGATTGCGTATCGTGGATTCGTGCTATCTGTCTAGTGTTTCGGTGGCTCCGGTGGTTCGGTGGTTGCAGGAGGGGAGCTTACGACGGTTGAGCGTTCCCCAGTCCGATTAAGTCGACGGTAACATTTCTTTTTCCGGTTTCTTCTTCTGTCTCTTCTCCGTCGGACCCCGCAACTTTGGCTCTCTCCGTCTCTCTCGGTCGCCGTCCTTCAGTCTCCGCCGGTGGTGCAGGTCGGGTGTGCGCGGCTGTGTTGCTCTCCTCCGGCTTGCTTTGATTCATCGTAAGTCCTTTCTTCTGCTTGGTGGTGGTTTGGGTTTATGCTGGGCTGTTTTGGTTGGTATCGTTTGGGTGTGAGTTAGTGGTTGTTGGGTTTAAGTGAGGATCTGCTTTGGTAGTCTGGTTTTGGCTGCGTCTGGAAGTTTCTCGGGGCAGATCTAAGATTTTGGCTTGTGTATTAGCTTTGGTTGGCTTGTTGGTTTCTGCTCTTTGTTGGGTATCTCGGCTCTGTTATTTGTATGGTTTGCTCATGTTGATCTTCTGCAGTTTTCGATCCGTACTCGTCTTCTATGATCGGCTAGTTCTGTAAGAAGTTATCGCTCCTTTTCTCTACAAGCTTGGTGTGATTGAAACCACCTTATTGCGAAACTTCTAATTGGCGTCAACCGGTCTTCTCTTGTTGAGTTTCGACCTCGCCCCTTCCCGGGTTTTCTCCAGTGTTCCTACTGTTGTTTAAGATCCTTTTACTCGGAATAATGGTCTCCTCGTCCTTCGTATGTGAGGTAGTTCTATCATCATTGGAGGATATTGTTTCGAGGTCATTTGTTTGGCCTTTCCCTTGGAGTAGTCAGATTGGTTTGGAGTTGGGTCTCTTCAGCTTTGGTATCAAGATTGGTTTTCCTTCCGGGTGCTTTTGAGGGTTGTTATCTTGTCTTGCCTCTTTTATTTTCTTTGTGCTTGCATTTCCATCTTTGCTTAAGTATTGTGTTTTATCTTTGACTCCTGGTTGTTTTGGGTTTAGTTTCCCGGTTGTTTCCGGCTTTTGACTTCTAAAATTTCAAATTTATATAGTTGAAATTTGTGGGCTTTGTATTTTTTTAGGACTAGTTTTTGTAAAATTCATCGGTTAATTTTAATATTTAAGAAGGAAAAAAAAAAAGCTAATACTCAAACAGTGTGCAATATCCAACGTGGCTTAGGCATTGAGACGACAAGGTTCTGCACACAAATGTTTTTTCGTCTGACGACTTAACTTCACTTTCTCCGATACCCAAAAAGACCCAAAGACCATAATTATCAACGGCTATTTTCAACTCCCGAGAGGAAACCAACACGTGTCGTAAACCTATTAGTTCAGTGTAATCTGGCGGGAACAAAACAGAAAGATGACAATGTGAAACAACCCACTCACCACCAAATCGCGGAAGTGTGTCTAAACAAACCACACTTGGTTTCGTTGATTACGCAATGCTTACCCAAACGGCGCCGTAGGGTCAGTTCAACGTTAATACACTACTTATTTTAGTCTAAATTAGTGTTATGGCTCCTGTTTTGCAGGGAATATAATACATTATACCAAAAAAAATTATTTTGATATTTTGACTACAGCATATCGCTTGAGCAACTTTTAATTGGCAATTATTTTATGTTTTGACTAATGTCACTAATCCATTCCATGTAACTAATTTTATTTTCGGTATGACGAAGATTTACTTACTCAAGTCAACATGAATTCCGGAAATAGATTTGTTAAATATTATTAACACAACCAAAAAAGAACTACACATTGAACTGATTCATATCACTCTCACCCCAGTCGTGGAAATTTTCATTTGTTTTAACAACTTTTTTTTTTTTGTCGAATTTGTTTTAACAACTTAAAAATTCGATACTCGTACCCGTGACAAGATACGACACAACACAAAAAAAACAACATAAAAAAATAAAATAAAAATATATACAAACGAAAAATTACAAACAAAAAGAAATGAATGAAAGCATGTTTCAAGAAGCCGGTAAAGTAGTATCATCAGCAGACAAAGAAATGGCCGGACCAACTCTACAACCTTCGAGCATAAACACAACATCAGACATCAATGGTCGATCACCAACATCACTTCCAGTACACAACAATCCAACTTTAATCCCTAACAAAAACTCTTCCCACTCCGAACTTTCCGGGTCAAGTTCCAATAAACCCGGTTCAAGTAACTCAACAACTTGTCCTTTTTGTAATTGTCTCTTTACCCATTTCACTATATCTTCATCTTCATTAAACATTATAGCTTTTTTACCTGTTAATATCTCTAACAACACTATCCCAAAGCTATACACATCACTCTCTTTACTTATCTGACCCATTAAACCCGCTTCCGGTGCAATGTACCCTAATGAACCAACCGGAGTCGATGAACTCGATGGCTCTTCTGCTGGGGTCAACACCGTTAATCTCTCTAATCCAAATTCCGACAAATGCGGTTCAAAATCCGCATCAAATAGTACATTTTGCGGTTTCAAATCGCCGTGGATTATATTCAAAGAATGTAGAAACGAAAGTCCTTTAGCGATTCCAAGAGCTATAAGATGACGCATTGGCCAATTCAAAACATGACCATCTTGATGAGATGCTTCTTGTAAAAGCGTTGAGAGGTTTCCATTAGGCATGTAATCATAAATCAATAGTCTTAGATCGGTCGGTCCACAATAATATCCTCTTAAGACAGTTATATTCTTATGTTTCACTTTACCTAACGCTTCTGCTTGGTTCCGAAACGTTGCATCTGTGATCGAACCACCGTCCATAAGTCTCCGGATCGATAGAACCATACCGTCTTTAAAAATCGCTTTGAAAACCAAACCATATCTTCCTCTACTTAGAACATTTTCTTCATCAAATTGTCTTGTAGCTTCTAATGTTTCAGCTAATGTTATCTTGCTATTGAACATTACAAGTTTAGATCCTCCTCCACCTCCATTATTGTTATTATCTTCTCCTTTTGTTCCACCAGAACTCGCTCGAGAGGTTCGAGATGGTGTCCCTCGAATCAAGCCTAGTCTTAATTTGTTTCGCCATTTCCATAAACCGAAGATATAACCACAACAACATAGCAATAACAACAATGCACCTGTTGCTGCTAATGTTACTAACAAAATTAACTTCTTTCTTCTTTTTCGTCGAATGTTTTCACATTCTAGACCGAGCGGTTTACCACAGAGTCTCGGGTTATCGATGAAGAGGGACGGGTTAGCGAAACGAGCCGCTAAAGCTTCTGGAATTAGACCTTCTAAGTTGTTTCTTGATAAGTTCAAGTAGTTAAGAGACTTGATCTGAGAGAGACTTGTTGGTATTGTAGAATTCAATCGGTTAGACGAAAGATCGAGCGCGGTTAGATTCGACAATCTTGATAATGATTCCGGTATTCGACCTGATAGAGAATTAGAATTAAGCAAGATAAATTCCAAAGATGAATCTTTACCAATCTGATCAATAATGGTCCCTGTTAATCTGTTATGACTCAAATCAAGCTTCTTCAAATGAGATAATTTCGAAAATCGAACCGGAATTCGACCGGTTAACTGATTCGAACCGAGCTCGAGAACTTCAAGATTTGAGCAATTCCCAATCTCCGGTGGAATTAAACCGGAGATTCGATTATGAGACATTGAAAGAACTTGCAATGACTTGAGAAATCCATAGTTTGAAGGGATATGTCCAGAGAAATAATTGGAGCTAAGATTCAAGAATCTTAAACTAACCAAACTACTGAAACCTTCCGGTACGACGTCGTTAAGAGCATTGTTTTCAAGAGCAATCACTTGAAGATCCGGTAAGCCAAAGAGTTCGGTTGGTAATTGACCGGAGATTCTCTGTTTACTTAGATCCAAAACCCGAAGCTTCATTAACCCGCTAACACTAACCGGTATTCGACCCGTTAACCCGGATCCACTTAAGTTTAGAACACCTAAGCTCTTTAAGTCACCTACATTGATCGGAATTTCGCCGGAAAATCTGTTGAAGCTGAGATTTAAGATACTAAGATTGGTTAATGTTGTTATCTCCGATGGTATAACTCCGGTGAGATGATTCTCGTCGAGGCTAAGAATTTCGAGTTTATATAACGTGAGAATATCCATTGGGATCCGACCCGAAAACCCGTTTCTTCCAAGAGATATCGTTGTTAAGCTCTGTAACTGACCCAGAAAACCCGGAATCTGACCCGAGAACTTGTTTCCTTCAAAATCAAAGACTCGTAACGATTTGCAATTTCCAATACTCGTTGGAATTTCACCAAAAAAAGAATTGTTCGCTACTTTCAGCTCCTGAATCGCAATAAAGTTTCCAACTTTAGCCGGAATTTCGCCGGAGAAAACATTCCCAGATATATCTAAAGTCACTATTGAAGTCAAATCAGTCAACCATAGAGGAAATTCGCCATTAATGCGATTCTCGTGAAGATCGAGAATCTCCAAATTAGGGTTCACGCAAGGTGAATTTGACGGCTTTGATATTCCCGTGAAGTTATTAACTCCTAATTGAATGATTCGCATTGATGAATTATAACCTGAAAAACCACAAAGAAGACTCGCCGGAACTGTACCGCCGATTGAATTTCCCGACAATGAAATCACCTGAAGAGTTGAAATCTTCCCAAAAGTCGTCGGAATTAAACCGGTGAGGGAATTTTCAGCTGCACTGAAGTGTATGAGCGATGAACAGTTAGCTAATGCTGATGGTATTGTACCTTGTAACTGGTTTGAGTCTAACCATAGATACTCTAGGTTTTGTAGTTGGCCAAAAGTAGCCGGAATCTCACCGGAGAATCGATTATACGAGAGATTGATGAGTTGAAGAGAAGAACCTGCCGAGAAATTCGCCGGAATTTCACCGGATAATGCATTAGAAGACAAATCGACGTAAAGGAGACTTTTTGATACAGTAGCATTAGAGATATCTCCGATGAGTGAGTTATGAGCAGCGTTAAGAACTTGAAGATTCCTTAGATTTAGAATCTCTAGTGGAAATCTACCGGAGAAAGTATTGTTGTGAAGATAAATCGCTTTGAGGAAGACACAGCGAGCGAGAGATAACGGAACGACGCCGTTTATGTCGTTTGAGTGAAGACTGAGTTTACGAAGCTGAGTCAACTCGCTGAGACGAGGACTAAGATGGCCAGTAAGTCTGAGACGAGGAAGACGAAGCTCTCTAACACGGCCGGAAAAGCATACTACGCCGTGCCAGTCGCATGGAGACAATGGTGATGATTGATTCCAGCCTTCGAGAGCACCTAGTGGGTCGTGGAGAGCGAGTTTGAAAGCAGTGAGTGCTTGAATCTCTGATAAGACGGCGGAGGTTAGAGAGAGATGAGAAAATACGACGGCGAAGAATGTGAAGTGAAGGAAGAAAGTGACCGTTGCGGCCATGAGAGAACAAAGAAGGAAAATGATATTTGCAGAGAAAAGTTTTGTGTGCTCCTATGATATAAGAGAGGAGCGTATGGAGGGAGATAGCAACGACATCGTTTTATTTCACTCTATGAACTTCATTGTAAGCCTAGGCATTCAAGTTTCATTTCGGTTTAAAGAATTTTTGGTTATTTGGTTGGAAGATATAGAAACCGTTCGGATATTTAATCTAAATCGAATTGGTTCGGTTTGAAATAATTTGAGTTCACTTTGATTTTCGGATTTTTATAAAAATATGTTTGTACCCAAAAAACCATAAAATGGTAAAATTTCTTAAAACCCTGAAAATTGGTAAAATCAAGATATTAAAAAAATCGGTCAACCAACTAATTGCATTAGGTCTGGGCATATTAGAATTAGTATATACATTTCAGTTTAATTCGGTTATCCAAAATAAATTCGATTCGGTTTGGTTTATTGCAAAAACCAAAAATCTCGAAATTCAATTTCCATTTGGGTTATGTTCCTTAACCGAAATTAACCCATAACATTTTTTTAATTCGGTTTCGGTTGGAATTTTTGGTTTGTTTTCGGTTTAATATGTCCAGACCTACTTCATTGTTTATAGTGGACATTTTTTGTCATTTAAACGCACAACTCGAGGATTATATGAAAAAGTTATTCGTGTCTACAACCTAAACTAGTAGAAAATAATATAAATAACTAAAAAAACAAACGATTTTTTGCGTAAATAGTTCAAGCAAGAAAATTTGATTTGACGTTTTTGTCTATGGAAAATATTGTAACTTGAAACTTGGGAAAAAAGTCCGTAACACTTTTAGTTCGCTTAATTCCGCTTTGAAAATAGACCGTTCTCAAGTGTGAATGAGCATGTCGACAAATTTTGCAAAGTTCATTTGAAATGACTCACATAATCGATCTTTTTATGATACTTTTCATAGCACACAATAGACTTAAAAGTTATGTATGGAAAGGAGTAATCCTACGTCTTATACTCCTTAGCCTGAGAACATCAATTGTCTCATCGTGTAACTATATAATCTACCCTAAACCACCAACTTATCGTTCTTTTCTAGAACCTATCAATATAACATGCATATGGAGTCTTTTAGACAATGGTCAAATACTTTGTTCCACACTTCCCACTTCCAAAGGAGTCACCGTTGTTAGGTAGGAGTTTAAACACTCATGATCAAGGCCAGAGGATGACAAGCTCATTCAGAGGCCCATGATTCAGAGTAAGAAAACCCATGAAAAGCCCATGAAGAGTACCGCAAAGCTGAAGCATCTGATCTACAAACAGTGTCATCGATCAAAAATAATAAACCTAAAAACCTTACCGCTGACTAAAAACAATAAACTTACGATCTAAACCACACCGAGCAGGTGCCGTGCTAAGCCACCCCTCCAAGTAATTTCATAATTACAATCAAAATACATTATAAAAGGTGATCGAAGATCATAAGGAAAGATGTTGGCAATTCTAGAGAGAAGTTTAAGAGAGAGAATCGAGAGAACCATTACTTACGAAACTTTGAGTTCGTCCGACATGTGTACGACTTCACTATGTAGGATTAATAAAAGAACCCTTTCAACGATAAACTCAAACCAGGGTTCCAAGACTCTTGATTCAACAACTGTAACTATGTAAGCCATAATGGATCACTATGTGAATTCATGCTTTGCAAGAGTGAAGATATTGGGTGGTTCCCAAACCTTACCATTGAATAATCTATCATTCTTCGCATTCCACATATACCATAAAATCCACGTGAATATATAGCCCATTTCTAGTATCATTATAATTAATCCATATTTTCAAGAAGATGTGGAGATGGAAAGATTCCATCAGGCATTGGTATCAAAGATAAAACCATGTTTGTACTGCTGACGGGTAAGTCAACCAGGTCCGATCCAGGGCATAAGCCACATAAGTCTAGGTTTAGGGTCCAAGCTTAATTGAAAATTTTTTTAAGGAATTTTTTTTTAGGGTCCTGTTTTTTTCTTAAAAATTTTTTATACTATAAAGGGTACAATTTTTTTTTTTTAGATTAGGGCATCTTAAACCTTTGGACCGCGCCTGAAGTCAACAAATCATAGTTCACTAGTTCACCAGCCTTAGCATATCTTGGACATTAACGGTCAACATGAAAATTCAGTCTCGCTAATTGGTTATTGACAGCTATTAGACAAAAAAAGGTTATTGACAGCTATAGCTTTTGATAAAATTTGCTATATAAAATGCTTTAGTTTACTAGGACTTTTAGAGCATCTCCGAAGGCAATACCTCAAATTTTATGTATCACCTCCCTCAAATTTGAGGTATCATGTGTTTTGCTCCAAAGGCAATACCTCAAATTTTGAAGTATCAAAAATATGTATTTTGCAATATTGTCCAAATCTTTATTCACAATAACATAACATTCTAAAACTTGTAAACAAATATAAATCATTTATCATTCAATTATTAAATGCAATATTTATTAATAAAACGTTACATAATTTTTAGAAAACATAGAAACAACATCTTAAATAAAATTAGTGACAAAAACATTTTAAATAAAATTAAAACATCTTAAATAAAATTAAAACACCATAGTGCTCCCATATATGTTCAACTAATGTATCTGTATTTTACACGTTTTACAAGGTCATTTACCATTATTTTAGGATCATTTAGATGTCAACATGTTGCATTTATAGGACTTTATTAGTAAATTTGCATTTTCAGAAAATTCTGCATTAGCATTCGCATACATATGCATTTTGGAGATTTTTCAGTACTTTAGGGAGCTTGCGGAACATCATTGCAATTTTAGAGAAGGAGCAGAAAAGACCAAGTCAACCCTTTGATCGAGCCAAGGGCGACTCAACATCGAGCCAACCCGACTTGATCACCTCGGGCTCGACCAAACGGTTCGATCACAGGCCAAGTCCCTCGATCAACCGCCTCGAGTTGCGGCTCGATTAACAACCTTGCTCGCCTTGACCACCTTCATTCCCCCTCGATCAAAGTTCAAAACGGGCTCGATGACAGCTCGAGCCAAGCCTCGGCCACGCCTCCATCTAGCTCAATCAAGTTACCTCGACCACCTTTCGCCTTAGCCTCGATCAGTCACGAAGCTCGCCTCGATCACTCTTGAAGCAAACCTCAATTATTCTCGGCCAGCTCCCTCGATCATGCAGCCCATGCCGCCTCGAGTTACCCCATCTTCTGGCTCGATCACTATATCGAGCCTAGCTTGATCACCTCATCGAGCCGTCTTCATTCCGACTCGATGACCCAAACCAAGACGACCCAGTTTCAGGTTAAGAAGAATCATTAGGGATTTTTAGACAGCATTTTTAGAGCTTTCCTAAACCACTATATATGTCCTAAAAATGCCTCTTTTTGGACTAAGCTTTATTTTTATGTCATTTTTGGTTTTGTCTTAGGTTCCTTTTTTAGGTTTTTCTCTCTTTTCCTTTTTGATTGTTCTTGTTGATCAAACCCATATTTCTTATGAAGTTTATGTTTAGCTTATGATTTCTTTATTTCATGCTTAGTTTAAGGTTTGAGACTATTTGGTGCATGTTGATCTACTGTTTTATGTTTTTAATCTCGTTTTTGTCTTGATCATCATTTTTGGGTTATGTTACTGTTTTATTTAATCATGGGTTGGTGTTTTTGTTGTTTTTGATCATCATCTTCTGCATCTCTGATTTTTCGTCTTGACCATTACTTTATGGGTTTCAGATATTCTGTTTTTACTGTTCTTCATAGTTTGACTTTTGATATTTTGTTTATAAGTTATGTTTTCTGGTTTTCCTGATTTCATATCCACCATGTGTAGTGTGTAGTTACCTAGGTTCCATGAGGATTGGGTAGACTGGTGTTGAATCCTTATTTTTCCTAGATGCTTAAGTTGATTGTCTATAAATCCCTTATGTTTCACTGTTCTCAATGCTTATATCCTTCTGATCAACTGAAATATGATATTAGACATTTTCGCACCCAAAAGGTGTCTGATGAAATGTCTGAACAAGTGATTTCAGAGATTTGCATACCTAGCCTAAGACATTAGATGTTTAAGGTGTTTATTGGCTTTAGCAGATTGATTCTTCATGCCTGCTAGGTAGTGTTCCGTTAAGGAGAGTTAGGTCTGGATACTGCATAGGATGAAATCATTTGCCAAGAGATTGGACTTGGTTGTTTATGAATCTGATGTCTAGGGATTAGCATATTGTTTGAGGTATGTTAGGTGTCTAGGTAGTACATGGAGGATCACTAGTCAATTACCCCCATCCTTAGGAACTGTTTCCCTCTTGATTGCTTTTTACCCTCATTTTCTCTTCTGCTTTTATTTCACTTGTTGTATACCCTCAGTTTCTGTTTATACATGTTAGCTTTCATGTCCTGTTTATTTTCAGCATGTTTTGTTCGTTTAGGACTTGTTAGATTACAACCCATTTTTCTTGTTTGGCTTGAATCAGTAGACCCAATTGCATCTAGAGTGGTTAATAGCACAGTTGATTGGATTGACACCTATTCATACTACAATGACATGATAGTGTTATAGGGATTGACCGTAAAAACCTTACTATCAATTTGGCGCCTTTGCCGATTGGGTGTTTGTTTGTTACATTCTGGATTTTGGATATATTGAGCTCAAGTTCTTTTTTTATTCTCATTCTCACTTTGTTTTATTTGTTTTCAGGTACTTGCAGCACTAACTCCAGTGTATGAACCTGAGAAGTAGAGGACCAACTAACTTACTTCCACTCGTTGCAGACATTCGTACTCTTGAAAGAGAACACACTCGGGAAAGACGACAACAAGAACATTTGGAGCACTTGAGAAGGTTTGATTTGGAAATGGAGAATAACATTAACCCAAACATTCCACGTACCATTGGTGTTGGTGATGCACCCAATACTTGTACACACCGCCATGGGATTACTCCACCAACTGTGAACAACAACATTTTTGAGATCAAACACAATTTGATTGCCATGGTTCAAGCGAACAAGTTTCATGGGCTATCTATGGAGGACCCTCTCGAACATCTTGATGAGTTTGACAGGCTCTGCAGTTTGACGCTTTCAAACTTCGACTTTTCCCTTTCTCTTTGGGTGACAAAGCCCGCCACTGGGAAACGTTTCTTCCTCAAAACACCATCACCTCCCGGAACGACTACAAGAGGGCATTCTTTGCCAAAATTTTCTCAACTTCCCGCATTGCTCGGCTGCGCAACGAAATCTTTGGCTTTGCACAAAAGAATGTTGAAACATTCTCTAAAGCTTGGGAGTGGTTCAAAAGTTTTACGCTGTAGTGTCCTTACCACGGATTCAACAAGGAGTCTCTGCTTAGCACTCTCTACCGTGGTGCTTTACCAAAAATCTGGATGATGCTTGACACTGCTAGCGATGGTAACTTCTTGGACAAGAATATCGACGATGGATGGGAATTGGTTGAAAATCTAGCTCAGTCTGATGGGATATATTATGAGGATTATGATCGCACTCTTAGAGGTGGAGTTGATTCTAATGGTAAGACTTAGGGACACATAAAATCATTGAATGATAAGTTGGATAAGCTCCTTCTTGGTCAGCAGCAACAAGTTCACTTCATCACTGATGAAGAGCAGATTCTGATTCAAGCTGGGGAGACTAACCAACATGAGGAGATTAGCTATGTTCAAAAGCAGGGTGGATATAACAAGGGTTTCATAAATTACTCTAACAACCCTGGTCTTTCCTACTGTAGCAACAACATGGTCAACTCTCGGGATCAAGTTTATCCACCACAACCACAAAAGAATATTCAACCATTCATCAATTATGCTCAAAATCGTGGTTTCATTCCAAAGCAACAATAACATGGTGGTTTTCATCGGCAACAACAAAAAACTAGGGCACCTTCTGGTTTCACATCTAACCAACCTCAAGCCCAACCTTCCAGCATTGAAGCAAAGATACAACAACTTCTACAAGGTCAGGCAAATAATGCAATGGAAACATCTAAGAAGTTTGGTGAACTCCACCACAAGATGAACTCCTCATTTAATGAAATCTATGCAAAGATTGAAGCTCTGAACTCAAGGGTTACTGCTCTGGAAAGCAAGTCTGCTTCCACTTCTGTTTCTGCCCCAACTACAAATGGTCAACTTCCGAGAAAATCAATTCAGAACCCAAAGGAGTATGCACATGTCAATTTCATCTTCTTTGGAAGTACCTATGACCTTTATTCTCACACTCGTCCTACTCACATCAGTGAGGACAACGTCATTCTTTGGGGGGGGGGGGGGGGGTTTGGGTTNCATAATCCGCAAAACTGATTCTTAGACATTGATGAAATCAAAGTCAGCTGCCAGAGTCAAGTTTGTTCCAGGTGAAAATCTATTTTTTCATAGGAGAAGGAAACACCTTTGTTCCACCACCTTTTATTCCAAAGTTGTCAATCCCATCACGGTTCAAAAAGGAGATAATGGCGAAATACCCAGAAATCTTGAGAAATTCATGAAGGAGGGGGAAGCTCAAGGAGTGTTGCTACCAAACAATGAATGTTATTCCTTAATAGTGGAGAATCAAGAAGATCATGACTCATTGACTCTACCATATTCACTAGGACCATTGACCTTCGACAAATTCTTACGCGATTTAAGAGCTTTCATCAACTTGATGCATCTCTCTGTTGCCAAGAAGATGAGGTTTAATGAGTATAAAGCTTCCAACATATCTATGATTTTGGCTGATAGATCCATCAGGAACCCTCATGGACTTCTGGAGAACTTACCCATCAAGATTGAGAGTGTAGAGATACCTACAGACTTTATGGTGTTGGATATTGACAAGGAACCAAAAGATCCAGTGATCTTGGGAAGGTCATTCCTAGCTACGACTGGAGCTATGATCAATGTCAAGAAGGGCAACATTAGGTTGAACATGGGGAATAGTCCAAAAATGATTTTCAACATCAAGGACAAAAAGAAGAAGCATACAATCAAATGTCAGTTATTCTCTATCAATGAGATGAATGAAGACAATCATGAAGATGAGTACTCAAGTAGTGACTCATTTGCGTATGATTTGATGAAGGACCCAAACAAGTTTTCAGAGCATACAGAAGACTTTGGGGTTGTCAAAGAACCAGGTGCACAAGTTTCTGCAGAGTTAGAAGAAATAAGAAAACTGGGGACAACAACCGATGAGAGCAAATTGCCCATTTCAGGAGAAGCAGATTTTGAGCTCGAGCACCAGCTTGAACATACCCCACCTTAGAAACCCACTTTGGAAACGACCTATTCTGAAAACAGTTTTGAGCCTCAAACCCCAACAATAGACCTCAAGAGGGGTTATCCAATGTTTATGCTCAACCCAATGCTCGAGCATTATCCAGGGAATACAAAACCAAAATGCCTCAGGAACTTCATAATAAAGGAGATTCTACTAGATGAAACAATCACACTTATTGTGGAACCTGATAAGGGGTCGAAACTGAACCACCAAGTCAACCGGAACAATTATGGTTGGATAAGTCCAAGAAGAAAACCTGGTAAAAGGACCTCAGTTCTCGCTGGAGGACTGTCTCAGGGTTCTTAGATTTTAAACAGGAAGTCAAGCTTAGTGACTTTAAACAAGCTCACTTAAGAGGAAGTCTCATGTCTATCTCTGTACATAGAATATTTTCAATTTGTGTCTAGTTTTTCTTTAATCGAATTTAAGCTTTTGCTTTATTTTGGGTGTTTTAGGTACCATTGATCATGCTGTGAACACTTGGTATGGGGAAAAGAGGAAAGCAAAGTCAATGTGAGGAAGTCACATGCGAACCCAAACGCTTTTTGATCGATCCAGAAACAATTCTGATCGAGCCAAGAACAAGGGGGATACGTCACCTCGATCTCCATTTCAGGAATTTTCTCCCACTCAACATGAATACAGTACCACTCCAACCCCTTTTCATTGTATATACCATAGCATATTTTCTATTTGTTGTTTCGTTTTGGTCCTAACTTCTCCTTCGAATTTTTATTACACAAGAGACTGTATAATTTAAGTTTGGGGGAGAGGTTAGGAGGTACTGATCATGTTTACTTGTTCTCTTATTTCAATTTTGCATCTAAGGCATACAAAAATAAAAAAAATTGGATTTTTTTTTGAAGATTGATTTAAAAACAGAGTGATCATGTAATTGCATTAGTTTGTTAGGATTTACTTTAAGTTGCATGCACTTGCATAAGAAACTAGGACCTTGTAAATGTGATGGTTCCTTGGGTAGTATCAATGCCCTGGTTTTTAATTGTCCAATGCATTCCGATGAAATCTGAAGTAAGAGTGCACCATACTTGGAATGTGAAATTGCATGATCCTTTCTTTTCTAAAGCATGTTGTAATATGAAGTTTATCTCTACTTATTAAACCTAAAATTGACACTTAATTATCATGTTTATGCGCTGGATTTGAACTCATGGGTAACATATACATATTTAGATTATCTTCTACCGTTTTACCACTCTTGTTAATCCAAATAGACTCCCCACCCTTGAACCTTGCCTTCTTTCAAGCCACTTATCAATTACTGAGTGTTAGGTCTTTTTATGGAATGAGCTTGGTATAAAGTGTTAGGTTCGAACTGACAGGAATATAATCTCATATAGTTCTAGTTCACATTTTTTGGACTAGATAAGACTAGGTGGGGTTTGATTCTAGGTATTGGAGTTGGGCTGAAAAGGACAAAAGCATGTTGTGAATTTGGTAAAAGAAAGGGGAATGGTTATAAATCTTAGGGGGAATGAAAAAAAGAAAAGAAAGCAAAATAGTATAGTAAAATATTTGGGGAAAATAAAATGAGAAGTATGGTTGGTGAAATAATAGAAAAAGAAAATGATAAGAAATTGGGTAAAAACCCAATAAGTTAGTGGAAATTGCAAAAAGATCAGGAATCATAGGTGCTAAAATCAGGAAGTCCTCAAATCTGCTAAAAGTTGATAAAGAAAGAATCTTCTACTAAGAATTGTTAACGAAAAAAATGAAAAAGGAAAAATGTGAACGATTAAGATCACTTTGAGCTTGAATGGGTAAAATTAAGGTCTCCTACTGGGTTTAGAATTAGAAAAATTTTAGTGACTCCGGGTAGATGAGATTCTATTCTTGTATGTATCTAAGTGTTCTTACCTTTAGCATTCTGCTAAAGCTCATTCCCTTTTACGAGAGATCTCAGTTATGAAATTACTAACCAATGCCTGAAGGGGTCATTTTTATCCCTTAACCAGTCCCTTGGCCAAATGAGTTCAATGAATATGCATGACTTGATCCATGGTTATTGTTTAATGAATGTTAAAGAGATAGATGGATTTGAATGCATTGTGTAGGATTCGAACTGATATGAATTGAACTTTGATGAGTATGACTAAAGTTTTTAAGTAGGATGAGATAGGATTGCACTCTAGAATTAGTAATGTGGACATTGATATTCCCTATTTTATCAGCATATTTTTTTCTGAGTTCCCATTTTCAAACTTCTCTTCCAGGCTTATGAATGACTTGTTTGAGGGCAAGCAAAAATTAAGTTTGGGGGAGTTGATGTCTCTGCATTTTACATGTTTTACAAGGTCATTTACCATCATTTTAGGGTCATTTAGATGTCAACATGTAGCATTTATATGACTTTATTAGTAAGTTTGCATTTTCAGGAAATTCTGCATTAACATTTGCATACATGTGCATTTTGTAGATTTTTCAGGACTTTAGGGAGCTTGCGGAACATCATTGCAATTTTGGAGAAGGAGCAGGAAAGACCAAGACAACCCTTTGATCAAGCCAAGGGAGACTCAACATCGAGCCAACCCGGCTCTATCACCCCAGGCTCGACCAAACGACTCGATCATGGGCCAAGTTCCTCGATCAACCGCCTCGAGCTGCAGCTCGATCAACAGCCTTGCTCGCCTCGACCACCTTCATTCCCCCTCGATAAAGTTTAAAATGGGCTCGATGATAGCCCGAGCCAAGGCTCGGCCACGCCTCCATCTAGCTTGGTCAAGTTAGCTCGACCACCTCTCGCCTTAGCCTTGATCAGTCCTGAAGCTCACCTCGATCACTCTTGAAGCAAACCTCAATCATTCTCGGCCAGATCCCTCGATCATGCAGCCCGTGCCGCCTCGAGTTGCCCCATCTTCTGGCTCGATCACTACATTGAGTCCAGCTCAATCACCTCATCGAGCCGTCTTCATTCCGACTCGATGATACAAACCAAGACGACCCGGTTTCAGGTTAAGAAGAATCATTAGGGATTTTTAGATATTTAGAATTTTTAGGGCTTTCCTAAACCACTATATAATTCTTAAAAATGCCTCTTTTTGGATTAAGCTTTATTTTTATGCCATTTTTGGTTTTGTCTTAGGTTCCCTTTTTAGGTTTTTCTCTCTCTTTCCTTTTTGAATGTTCTTGTTGATCAAACCATATTTCTTATGAAGTTTATGTTTAGCTTATGATTTCTTCATTTTCATTCTTAGTTTAAGGTTTGAGACTATTTGGTGCATGTTGATCTACTGTTTTATGTTTTTAATCTCGTTTTTGTCTTGATCATCATTTTTGGGTTTTGTTACTGTTTTATTTAATCATTGTTTTTATGGGTTGGTGTTTTTGTTGTTCTTGATCATCATCTTCTGCATCTCTGATTTTTCGTCTTGATCATTGGTTTGTGGGTTTCAGATATTCAGTTCTTACTGTTCTTCATAGTTTGACTTTTGATCATGATATTTTGTTTAGAAGTTATGTTTTCTGGTTTTCTTGATTTCATATCCACCATGTGTATTGTGTAGTTACCTACGTTCCATGAAAATGGGGTAGACTGGTGTTGAATCCTTATTTTTCCTAGATGTCTAAGTTGATTGTCTATAGATCCCTTATGTTTCACTGTTCTTAATGCTTATTTCCTTATGATCATTTGAAATATGATATTAGACATAAGGGATCTAATGTTCTTAATGCTTATTTCCGCACCCAAAAGATGTTTGATGAAATGTCTGAACAAGTGATTTTAGAGATTTTCATACCTAGCTTAAGAGATTAGATGTTTAGGGTGTTTATTGGCTTTAGCATATTGGTTTTTCATGCTTGCTAGGTAGTGTTATGTTAACGAGAGTTAGGCCTGGATATTACTTAGGATGAAATCATTTGCCAAGAGATTGGACTTGGTTGTTTATGAATCAGTTGTTTAGGGGTTAGCTCATTGTTTGAGGTATGTTAGGTGTCTAGGTAGTACATGGAGGATCACTGGTCAATTACCCCCATCCTTAAGAACTATTTCCCCTTGATTGCTTTTTACCCCCATTTTCTCTTCTGCTTTTATTTCACTTGCTGTCTACCCTTAGTTTCTGTTTATGCATGTTAGCTTTCATGTCCTGTTTACATCCAACATGTTTTGTTCGTTTAGGGTTTGTTAGATAACAACCTATTTTTCTTGTTTGGCTTGATTAGTAGACCCAATTGCATCTATAGTGGTTAATAGCATACCTGATTGGATTGACACCTATTCATACTACAATGACATGATAGTGTGATAGGGATTGACCGTAAAAACCTTGCTATCATCGACCAATGCATTTCGAAGTGATATATGGGTTTCTTTATTTTTATCTGCAAATCGCAAGATAGAAATTGTTGAAATCGAGTATGTTCGTTTGTTGCCATTTCTACAGTTGGCTCAGGAACTAATTTTTTATTTTGTTGTATTGTTCTATTCATTGTGTTGTATTGTTCTATTTTAATATTAAAATTTTATTTTATATGTTTATAAACATAATATATAAAAATTGATATACACTTAAAGTAAAACATAAAAAAAATATTAGCACTACAATAATTAAAATAAAATTTTAAATTATTGTTTAAAAATATAAATAAATATAGGGATTAAAATGCAAAGAAAAGTTGATACCTTAAAATTTGATGTATTGGACTAGTGATACCTCAAATTTGAGGTATCACTAATCCATTACCTCAAATTTTAAGGATTTGAAGTATCGTTTGGATAAAATGATACCTCAAATTTGAGGATTTGATGTTTCGTTTGGAGATGCTTTTAACTGTCAAACATATACTTTAGAGAATTAGTCGAGGGTAATTGAATACAAAAGGGAAACTTATTACATCATCAGACATTCATAACCAAATCTGACTATATATTGGTGGATAAATTTATGAAATCAAACTAATATAATAAATGGTGAATTGCAGCGATAATCAAAAATAACTGTCAAATTAGGATAATAAAGTAACTATCATATTGTTATTTGTTTTCCAATTTCTTTATAATAAACCGAAACCAACTTATTTTGAACAAATATCTAATACATGCATATAAATTTGAGTGTACGTACGTAAACATGTGCTTGTATGACAGTACTTGTAGCTACCTATATTGTGACAAATGTTACGACCAACTTTGCATCTCTCATGGCCGGTATGCACTTCCCCACTAAGGCTGAATATTTTATCTACTAATAATTTTTTAGTATTTTTCATAAATTATGAATGCTTAAATTTGCTTTTCAAATTTCAATGATTTTGTTTCTAATGATCAAAATTCATTAATCACACTTAGACCTATAGATAATGTAGAAAATTAGATATTGGATTATTAGAAAACTGTATTTGAAGGAATTATACCATTGTAACAAAGAAAACTATAAATAAAACTCTTTCAATGCCAGAATTTTTTTAATAATTTCTTTCAGAATAGATAGACTATAATAACAAGACATGAAGCCGAAAGAGATTAACTTAATCAAGTGTACTTATATTAGTATAAATAATTTTTCTGTTTAGAATATATGTGATTTTCAAATAAATATATATTAATGATATATAAGTTTTTGGCCCTTATGTCACAAATCCGTTGTAGTCTAGCTGGTCAGGATACTCGGCTCTCACCCGAGAGACCCGGGTTCGAATCCCGGCAACGGAGATTTTTTTATTTTGTAGTTTATAAATGGGCTTTAGATTTATTTTCTTAAACTAATACAAAAGCCCAGAAAGTATATACCATTCTTGTTTAGGGCCCAAGGAGTTTAAAGTGTTTAACACATCCGAATATCCGATTGCTTTCTTCACAAAAACAGTTAAATATCCTCTTCTGACCTTACCCGCCGTCGGCGAACACCGTTGATATGAGTTTTGCTTTCTCTTCGTGATTAGATCTCTGAATTTTGTTCTTCATAGAGATTCTCTCCGCCGGAGATATTTATCCCTAGTATCAGTGAAAGATGGGAGTTCCGGCGTTTTACCGTTGGTTGGCTGAGAAGTATCCGTTGATAGTAGCGGACGTTGTCGAAGAAGAGGCTGTTGAAATCGAAGGGGTCAAGATTCCAGTGGATACTAGTAAACCTAATCCTAACAATCTCGAATACGATAATCTTTATCTAGACATGAACGGGATTATACATCCTTGCTTTCACCCCGAAGATAGGGTATGTTCCTTTCGATTTTTCATTTCGCTTGATCATTCTCGAAATTTGCTTTAGGTTTGCCAAAATTTTCCTCATATTCTTGAAATTGTAGTATTGCTTAGATATGTTATTCCTCATTAGTTTAAGAGAGTAGGATCTTCACTCTCTTATTATATGCTTGTGTAGAATGTTATATGGCGATAATTAGAGTTTTTGTTTCGCTCGTTCTTATCTCGATGACTCTGTTTCTGTTGCAGCCATCTCCGACTACCTTTGAGGAGGTGTTTCAGTGCATGTTTGACTACATTGATAGGCTTTTCGTGATGGTACGGCCGAGAAAGCTACTTTTTATGGCTATTGGTAAGTGGAGGTTTTCTTTTTCTGTCAACATAAGTATAGTAGAGTATGCTTAAAGATTAATATTTATATATGTTTTAATTGGGTTTTAGATGGTGTTGCTCCAAGAGCAAAAATGAATCAACAGCGATCTAGACGGTTTAGATCCGCTAAAGATGCATCAGATGCAGTATGTCATTCTCTGCCATACTGGCATGGGGTTTCTAATTTGTAGTTCCTCAGCCAGACAAAATTCAATTTGTTTAAATTTCAGCTAGAAAAGCTTCCAAATTTATTTCCTTTAATGCTTTTTTCATTCCCTTACAAAGAGTTTTCCACCTCTCTATACCATTCCCTTTTAAAGGAAATCTGTTGATATTGTTAATCTTACAGGCTGCTGAAGAAGAAAGGCTGCGAGAGGAGTTCGAGAGGGAGGGTAGAAGACTCCCTCCTAAGGTGGACTCTCAAGTGTTTGATTCTAACGTTATTACACCTGGAACAGAATTCATGGGAGTTCTCTCTATAGCACTGCAGTATTATGTGCACCTTAGACTCAATTATGATGCTGGTTGGAAAAATATCAAGGTATTGTGATGATTATAGTTTTTGTGTCTCTATGTTCTTATCATTTCTCTGTCTTCACAGAATTTGGTAGTTTCATGTGTTTGATTGGATTTGTGACTAATTTTGCTCCTAACTGTTGTACTGCCTAGGTTATCCTTTCAGATGCAAATGTTCCAGGTGAAGGGGAGCATAAAATCATGTCATACATTCGTCTTCAAAGAAATCTTCCTGGTTTTGACCCAAATACTAGGCATTGCTTGTACGGATTGGTATGATT
This sequence comes from Iberis pinnata, assembly GCA_900406425.1. NCBI lineage: Eukaryota > Viridiplantae > Streptophyta > Magnoliopsida > Brassicales > Brassicaceae > Iberis > Iberis pinnata. Next base: position 28,483 of record OVBE01001041.1, read on the forward strand.
CTTCATTTTCTAATTTATACTTACTTAATAAAACTGTTTTGAGGTCTTATTGACTTGTTCATTTTCTTGAACCGCACTTTCTTTTGTGTTACTAACTGGAGAGGCTCATTTTGACAGGATGCGGACCTGATTATGTTGGGTTTGGCAACCCATGAAATTCATTTTTCAATTCTTCGAGAGGTTCTGATACACACTTCAACATTTTTTTTTTATTATCAATTCTGTGTGTAAAGGTTTTTCTATATTTTCTTCTGAGAAATAATAAAATTGGGTATAGAAGGAGGGAAAGATACAGCGGGATAAAATCTTCATTTTGTATAATTCATTTTGGGTAACCAAGCTGGATCCTAAAATTCTATCTCATGATTCAGGTGGTCTTCACTCCTGGGCAACAGGACAAATGTTTCTTATGTGGTCAAATGGGCCATATGGCTGCAGATTGTGAAGGAAAAGCGAAAAAGAGGGCAGGGGAATTTGATGAGAAAGGCGATGGTTTTGTCAAAAAGCCATATCAGGTTGAATTGCAAGCCGAGTTCATAACACACTATCAGCAAGTTCTTAAGATGCAGTCTTTAAATGTGCTAATATTGTCAGTTCTTATGTCTTTGTTTCTTTTTACCAGTTCCTCCATATCTGGATTCTTCGAGAATACCTGGAGCTCGAAATGAGGATTCCTAACCCACCATTCGAGATTGATCTGGAGCGCATTGTTGATGATTTTATCTTCATATGTTTCTTTGTTGGCAACGATTTCTTACCACATATGCCAACATTGGAGATTCGAGAGGTTTGTGTTGTATGGATTTTGATTTCATTATAAATTGTCCCAAAAATAAACTTCAAGTGATGATCGAGCATGTAAAGATCTTTTTTGTATTAGAAGTAACCAGTGTAATGTTATGTGAGGCATTTGCCGGCTCCATTATCTATTTGATGCCAAGAACTTGACATATTCTTCTTCATATCTCCAGGGTGCTATCAACTTGCTTATGGCTGTTTACAAGAAGGAATTTAGGTCACTGGACGGCTATCTAACCGATGGGTGCAAGGTGCTTATTGCAGTTGATATTGGACTAGTTAGCAGTTCTAGTCATATCCATATTTTTCCTTTTCCAGTTTACCCTTAGGTGATATGGTTTTGACTTTATCTTTTGTTTTTTTCCTCTCTAGCCAAATTTAAGGAGAGTAGAACAGTTTATTCAGGCTGTTGGATCATATGAAGATAAAATATTTCAGAAAAGAACCAGGTTACATCAGGTACATCGACTTTAAAAGAAGCATTAGTTATGTTGTGAGGCTCATGAGTAGCTTTTTATCTGTTATTAACATATCTGATTTATGTGTTCCCATGCTCTACCTGATGGTTTCTTTTTTGCTTCACTCTGTTGTAACCTATTTTTTTGTACTTTCATAATCATAGTATTGTAGTTTTAATCTATCAAAATTTCATGGAAACTATATTGGGGGGCCATATGTATTATTAAGTTTCGTAGAGGATATGTCATATGTTGAAGTAACTTATGGCTACATTATGGTATGTGGAAGCCCTGGACTAGATACAACCTGCTGGAAACCTCTGCCCATAAGTGGTGACATTGTAACTGATCCATTTAAGTAGATTTCCATGGTTCCACACTGTTATTTTTCAGTTTCAACAAGATATGCAGAACGATTCCTTCTGAGATGGTGTATAAATGGTTCTTATTGCACTTGTTTATATCAGAGGCAAGCAGAACGAATCAAAGGAGATAAAGCTCGTAAAAGAAGAATGGATGACGAAGCTCCAACCAGTCAGCCAGATTCTCTTGTTCCGGTTGCAAGATTTAGTGGTTCTCGACTTGCTTCGGCTCCTGCTCCTTCGCCATTTCAGTCTGATGAAGGAAGGTCTGCTCGGCATGAAAAAGCTCGACGTGTATCTTCAGGATCCAGTATTGGTGCTGCTATTGTTGACGTGGAGAATAATCTTGACGTATGCATTTCTCTCTTTATAGGAGCTTCTTTACTGTGGAGTTAATTTAACAATCAATTTAATTTGTCTGCTTATTTCAGGAAAATGATAACAAAGAAGAACTTAAAACAAAGCTCAAGGAGTTAATCCGTGAAAAATCTGATGCTTTCAACTCCGATACTCATGAAGAGGATAAGGTAGATTCTTTCTAGTGAATTACAATTGAACTTGCGTTGTGTATTGGAATTTCCTTTGTTTTTCAGTTATCTTTTGTTCTCCCTTCATTTATGAAAGTGGTTTTTTATTTACATAGGTAAAGCTAGGTGAACCTGGATGGAGAGAAAGATATTATGAAGAGAAGTTCTCAGTTGTAACCATTGAAGAAATGGAAAGATTACGGAAGGATGTTGTGAGTTTGAGAATAGTATATAATTCAAGTTTCGGCGCTTCTATTCTTGGGCATATTAATATGTGAGACATTCTCTTGTGTAGGTTTTGAAGTACACAGAAGGCCTTTGTTGGGTTATGCATTACTACATGGAAGGTGTTTGCTCATGGCAGTGGTGAGTTCCTACTGCAATATTTCTTTTGTCTTGAACAAGGTCACCTGTTGATCTGTTTAAAATGTTTTATCTGGTCTACTTTTGCTCATGTCATATTTGATGTTACAGGTTTTATCCTTACCATTATGCACCATTTGCTTCTGATCTGAAGGATCTCGGAGAGCTGGACATTAAGTTTGAACTTGGAACTCCTTTTAAGCCTTTCAATCAACTTCTTGGTGTGTTCCCAGCTGCAAGGTAACCTCAGGCAACAATGACTCTTCTTTCTTTTTTCTGCATTCTTGTTACCTTTTGGAGTTATATCTATAATTGTTACTTTATTTGGTCAGTGCGCATGCACTTCCAGAGCGCTATAGGACGTTGATGACTGATCCAAACTCTCCTATCATTGATTTTTACCCAATTGGTATGCTTCCTTCCTCAATATTAAGTGTTCGAACAAATTATTTTGTATGTAAATGTTTTTCTGTTTTCTGAGTCCAGATTTTGAAGTTGACATGAACGGAAAGCGTTATTCCTGGCAGGTAACTCTTTTTTCTTTCTTGATCTCTTCCTCGTGTATTGTAACCACAACCGCTTTAATTTGAATATATCTCATTTTTCTTCAAAAGGGTATTGCTAAGCTGCCTTTCATTGACGAAAAACGGCTTCTAGAAGCTGTTTCCGAAGTAGAATTCACATTAACGGTAAACTGCCAATATGTTGTGCCTTCATCTCTTCTTTTTCCCCTTCAGATGAAGATTTCATGGTTTAAAATATGGATTTTTAAGTGTACTTACTTCAATCTACAGGATGAAGAAAAGCGTAGAAACAGTATGATGTGTGACATGCTTTTCATTGCATCTTCACATCGCCTTGCTGAACTCATCTTTTCGCTTGACAACCATTGTCGACAATTAAGTGAAAGGGAGAGAATAGACATTAAGTTTATGATCAAAGCCGAACTAAGGTTTGTAAAACATTACTACTATTTTTTAATGACTTGATGGTGGTAGTGGTTAAGTTGAATATTATAATTGCAACTTTGCAGTGATGGTATGAACGGATACTTGACTCCGTGTTCAGGGGAGACTCACCCACCTATATTCAGGTCTCCATTAAAGGGCATGGAGGACATATTAACCAACCAAGTCATGTAAGATCATCATGGTGCTAGTTTTTAAAGAAATTCAATGCTTAAATCGATAAAACAGTTGAAACTGATATATATTCTCTACACTCTACAGATGTTGCATATATAGACTTCCGGATTTGCATAAACACATAACCAGGCCTCCTCCTGGTGTCATCTACCCTAAGAAAGTAAATGAATGTTATCACTTTTGTATGGCCTTTACCGATTAATCTTTTTCGTAGCTGAAGTTCGTTTGTATTCGTTCAGATTGTGGATATAGGAGACTTGAAACCTCCACCTGCTCTGTGGCATGAGGATAATGGAAGGAGACCAATGCATAATCACCAAGGAAGGTAATACTATCATCAATTCAAGTTTTTTAAAAATATCGGAGATTCTCGAAAATATCACATTTTTTAGTTCCAAATATACCACAAAATTTTAAAATAGTTAAATTTTTTTTCAAATTTAGGTGTTATAATGGATTTTAAAATTCTAATTTAAATCCAGTGTTATTCATTTAATGATTTGTAATTGGATTTTAAAATCTACTTTGTATTTTGGTGGATTTGGAAGTGTTTTAAAGTTAAAAATACAAAGGATCAAATCCAAGCTTAAATTATGGTTTTTCAAAATCCATATATTTCCAAATTCTTATGGATTTACAAATCCATTAAAACACCATAAAGAATTAAACATAACCCCCATAATCAAATTCTAAAACCTTCAAAACTAAATCCTAAACATTAATTGGTGAACTCAACCCCAAAATTTTTATTTCTAAACCTTTAGAATTCAATTTTTTATGTTTGTTGTATTTTTTGGAAGAAAAACATTTTAGTGCTAATTTTTGGAATAATTGGTTGGTATTTTTGAAATATAAACTTAATTTTGTGTTATTTTGTGGAATTACTCGAAAAATAATAATATGTAAATATATTTTACTTTGTTTCCTTTTCTCATTCTGCAAGACAAAACCCACCGGGAAGTGTATCTGGGAGGCATCTAGGAGACGCTGCACATCGTCTTGTCTCCAACAGCTTACATACTAGAAATGACCGGCACGGTTACCAGACAGCAGATGTACATACTCACCACTCTCCTGCGTACGGCGGTTACAATCCTCCCCGGTATGCTCCACCAATTCCTTACCAACATGGTGGGTATATTGCTCCACCTGGCGTTCAAGGCTATGCTCAGCCACATCAACGACAGTCTCCTTATCATAGTGGTGGGTACCAACCTCGTGGAGCCACTGGGAGATTCCCGTCAGATCCTTACCCGAGCCAGTCTCGAGGAGGTCACCATGACAATAGAGGAGGGTATTCTGGTGATTACAATCAACAACAACCACAACAATGGCATGGTGAAGGCGGGTCTGAGTATAATAATAATAACAGAAGAGGGTATGGTGGTCAGCATCATCGTCAAGAAGGCGGAGACCGCGACCACCGAGGAAGAGGAGGAGGAGGAAGAGGAAGCTATCACCATGATCAAGGCCAAGGTGGGAATTCTTATTCAGCATCGCGTCCTAGACATCGATATTAAAAGCAACAAATGGTACTTACTCTGGAATCATGAGGTACACTTTTCTTATGTTTGTTTGTTGTATCATTAGAAATTGGCATGCTCTTGTTTATTGTCTTTAAGATTAAATAAGAGCAGCTTCAAATACTATAGGTTACTCATTAGTTTTTCTTACCCCCTGCAACAATTTTTTTTTATAACTGATAGTTTAATTTGTATCTTATTCTCGAGCGGTTGTTTTATTTAAAGAGATTATTGGATCAATGATTTAAAGTAACTTCATGTGGTTTATTTTAATTCAATAACTCATAATTTTAAAGTCTTTTAGGCATGAAATATCGATGTAAATCCAATATACCAAATTTTAGAAATCTCATTGGGTAATATCTCCTAACTTAGTTTGATTTTGATCCACCCAAACCAAATTACTACAAATATTTGATTTAGTGACTCGTTTACAACAATTTCCTTTTCAGTTACTCTTTTCGGTTTTGCTAACATGAAAGTTTGGATTCTTACGAGATAAACTTTTTTATTTAACAAACATCAACATATCAAACAATAATACAAAACGTGAATAAACACATACACACACAAACCAAAAGAAACATAAAAAAATGAAGCAATATGATTGTTGTTTTATAACAAATGGGAAAGCTCACTTCAATGATGACAGAACAGAAGAAGTAGTGACAAGACTAGACAATAGACCAACGAGAAGAGCATTGTTATAAGTAGTTGGCTCATTCTGCATTGGGTTGTCTCTTGAGTCACGGAACGTCTCGTTGAAGAAAGGACCACCTACGAGTGCACCATATGCTATGTTTGGGTTTGGTCTTGTCGAGTTAAAATACTCGAATCCATCTAAGCATCCTGTGGTTGCATCTTCTGGTATTGAAGCGCCTCGATGATGAATAAATTGTGGGAATTTATCACCATATCCAACTATGAAGCTTGTTCCCATTGGATTCTTACCCATCATGTAATCAGCCTTAAGGAATAAACCAACCATGACAAATTCAATAAAAAAATCGTTTATGTTTCAAGAATGTAATCTGTTTCTAGATATAAAAAAATAGATTTTAAAATTTAGAGTTTAAACTACTATTGTAAGCTTTCTTCTGTTTTTTTCCAAAAATGTTACAAACATAAAAATTGAATATTAATTGTTTAAAATTTATATTTTCAGATTTAAATACACTAATTAAAGTTTAGGTTTTAGTTTTATAAATGTTATAATATAGTTTTGAGGGTGGATATTAAGTTTAAAATTATGAAACTATTTAAATTTGTGGTATTTTGAAAAAAAAACATTTTTCTGATAAATTTAGTAGGAAGATGTGGTATTTTTAGAACTAATACTAAAAAAGAGTGATATTTTTGAGAATTATTCTAATCCTCAGTATAGAGATTTTTTTACCTGTGATTTCGCGAAATCTCTGAGCTCTGATGCTTTAAAGATTTTCCCACTACAAGATATTTTATGTATACGAGAACTAAGCATGTAATCACTGAATAGTGAAGCTAAGAATGCTGCAGAAACAGATTGTTGAAGCGAGTTCCATTCACTAACCCATACAAGACCACCTAATGAAAATAAGATTCAAACTTTATAAAAACTTGAACCAAAGAGAGATTTATGTTTCTATGCGATAATAAATTGAATTTACCATTTGTTCTACTAGTTGTAGCTGTTGGAGAGTTTGGTAAAAGCCCACACATAACAGCTTTAGCTGTTTCTCTGTAACTTTTAAGTTCTTTGCTTCCTGATAAATCTTTCTTAAAGAAGAGTAATCTTGATAATAGTACCTGCAATGAATTAGGATCGAAAATGTTATCGAATCCAGAAATAGAAATGCTTCCAACATAAGAAAACAAAACATTTTCTTCATTTGATCAAAAACCTGTGTTCCTGCAAGCTTATCGTCCCAACTAAACCAAGTTGGATTTCCGAAGTTAGCATATTCGTTTCCGTGTTTAGAGACGTAATCAAGGTAAGTTTTGTCATCTGTTGCATGGTATAACCAACTAGCTGCCCATAGAAGCTCGTCTCCAAAGCCTGTTGAATTGTAATACGTTTGAACTTCTGGTATGTTGACACTGTAAGATCCTTTTTTAGCATCAGCAAAATCAAATAACTGTTTCGCGTGTTTCAGAAGCGTGGCTGAGTATTGAGAATTGCTTTCTTTGAAGACTAAAGAAGCTGAAGCCATGGCTGCAGCAGTTTCTGCAGCAACTTCTGTGCCTGGAGTTTCTGCATCAATTTTAAGGAGTGGTCTCTTCTCTTTCATGGCTTCTGGTCTCTCCCAGCATTTATGATCTATTTTCGGATCTCCTACCTACATCAAATACAATCATTGCATAAACCAAACAATCCATCACAGGCTACATCTTCTACAAATATAAGCTATTGTTTGCAACCAAACCTGGATATAGAGCACATTATCAGAAGGATGAGCTTCGATAAAGTAGTCAGTGATCCACTTGAGTGAGTTTTTAGCAGGATCTAATTGGTTTACTGCATCCATTTGATCACCATACTCAAGAATCGACCATGACAAAACAGTGGCAGTAAAAGCCATTGGAAAACCAAATTTGATATGATCTCCAGCGTCATATAGTCCTTTGGAAAGATCCAGTTTCGCATCACTTCCATCTTTGAGACCTGAATCTCCTCTCCATGATATCTTATTGTCCTCCAATTGTCCAGCTGCATAATTAGGAATCAAAATCACAAGTAAAAATTAGTCAACAACTTGTCAGATGTGTGAGATTTATAGCTAAGTTGGCACTTTAGATTAGCATGAGAAGTGAAAACAATCGCGAATTCGAATTTCTTACTACGTGCAAGCACGACGATAATCAATTTTGAAGGAAAAAAAAAATGAAGAAGAACTATTACATTTCTGGATATCGAAAAACTGCAAAGCTAGCTTGAGAGCGTCGGCGTATTTCTTATCGATGGCGCCAGGAGGTCCAGGTACAGGACCAGCTCCATTATCGTCATCGGATTTCTTCATTCGCGATTTGACTGTGTAAACGACGGCGAAAATAACAGCAGCTAATACAATAATCGCGATAAACCAACCACACCAACCTCTAGACTTCGATTTCTCTCCCATTTTTGTGAAAATCCGCAAGTAATGAGAAGAAAAACACCGGAGATTCAGATCAATGCAAGCGCATTCACCAATCGGAGAGCTTCAATGGATCTAAGATTCGTTGAATAAACGAACAGTAAGAAGCAAAATCAAAGTAACTGACACTACTGTATAAAATAAGTCGGTGGAGTATCAAGCGGGATTTCAGATCTATTCCTCTTTAGGCTTTTCCTTTATTTATTTTTTTGTATTATTAGAGGTGTAATGAAATTACTGTAATACCCTTTTTCTGTGGAAGGAAGATGTTGAGCTGAGCCTTTACTATAGTCAGTGTCATATAGTAGTCGGTCGCTATATAATAATTACTGGTCCAATCACATTAATGTTAACTTGAAATATAGTTTGCTTGTTTTATAAGTTAAAATTACATTTAGAAAGCGAGCTGAATTTTACTTATTGGGCTCAAACATTTAATGTAGGCCGTTTAAAATATATTAAGAGAAAAGAGCCTAAAACCGCAATAAAATTTAATGTTCATTTAATGAATGGAAGATCCATAAAAAAAATCACTAACATTATTTATTTTATTGGGCCGGGCCTGCAGATAAGTTGACTTCAAGCTATATGGCTCATTCTAGTTTGCAAATATACCAATAGATTTTAGTCTTTTGCTGAATTCTTTTGGTTGTTATGATAAATAGTATATAGGGCTATATACACCAATATATATTAAAAATTCATAATTAGGTAACTAACTATTTTAGTATGTTATTAGACTTTTAAGTAATAATATACATCTATTATCTTTTACGTACCCCTTTCCTTATTCACTGTCATTTTCCGTTTTTGTTGAAATAATTTTTTTTCCTTTTAAACATTTTCAATTGTACCTAACATCTTTTTATTACCAATTAAAACATAAAAATTTAAATATTAAAATAGCAAAATGTTATCTAAAATCCACATTTTGTTCAACATCTAGCAAGATTAAAATTAGTTAAAATAAACTTATATTTTATTATAAAATAGTAAATAGTGACTATAACCCAAAATATAAACCCTAAACTAAAAAAATAAACCCTAAACACAAAATATAAATCTCAAACATACAAATATAAACCTCAAATACAAAATATATACCCCATATACAAAATATAAATTCTAACCACAAAATATAAACTCAAAACCAAAAAAATAAATCCTAAATACAAAATATAAACACCAAACACAAAAATACTAAATAAAAAAATAAACCCTAAATAAGAAAATATGAACCTCAAGCACAAAAATATAAATCTTAAACCCTAAACACAAAAATATAAACCATAAATATAATATATAAATCATAAACCTAAAATATAAACCCTAAAGCCAAAATATAAAACATAAACCGAAAATATATACCCAAAATATAAATCATATACCCAAAATATAAACCATAAACCAAAAATTTAAACCCAAAATATAAACTCTAAACCCAAAGTATATACCCTAAACCCAAAATATATATCTTAAACCCAAAAATAAATTTCAATATTCTGTATATGTGAAGTAGTTTGTACATTCTGGAAATGGGGGTGGGAAAAAAATAGCGAGTGAGAGATAGCGAGCGAGTGAGAAAGAGAAAGAAACGGTAAAAAGATATTTAAAAAGATATTGCATAGTAAACATATTATATGTCATTTTCTTAATTATAAACAATAAAATATATACTTAATAGTTTTTTTTTGGATAAAATGTAGAAATATTTCATTAGAAATGAAAAGGGTTACATCAGCTTAATTAAAAGCTAAGGCTCATTATCTAAAGGTCAAAAAGAAATTAAAAACCCTTAGAAACCTGTTATTCTCTTATAAAGAGAAAGAATTAAGGGCCTAAACCCCAAAAGAGATTGGGCCAAAACCCAAACAAACAGGGCCAACAAAAACCCACCAGAACCCAACTGAAAGCCCAAGAACGACCAAAGCACAACAAGTCTTGAAACCCTAGAAAACTAAAGACAAAGAAGCCCTAATGACCTAGCGCCTTCCAACCTACCGCCGCCAGCCGCCGCCGGAACCGAGAAGACGAAGTCGACCTCCAGCAACCGCCTCGAACCGGTTCTCCCTAACCAGGCAGGGGTTGTTGTGCTTACACCTCGAGAACGATTCCACCTCCGGTCGGCCAAAGCTTCGAAGACTGGCCACCAAGAGATTCCAAGAATCGGTTCACCATACCGTGCTGGATCTCCGCATGCGCCTAACGCCTAAGAAACCACCACCAGCAAAACGAGAGAGGAGAAGCCGCCGAAGATCTAGCTCGCCTAGAACCGATGAGATCCACCGCCGAAAGCACTCCAAAGCAGTCGTGAAGGAGAAGGCTAGGATCCATCACCACCGACAGAGCGGAGGAGAAACAGCCAGGTAGAAGAGAAACCCACCGGAGTTTAGAGGAAAATCGAGATTCAGAGCTTGATTTCCAGAAAAAACAGCCAAGCACGAGAGGAAGGTCATCAACCGCCGTGAAGGAGGAGAAAAGTCGAGCCCACCTCAATAGAACCGGTCGTCACTGGCGCTTGGAGAGGTGCTTCCGCGGCGAAGCGAAAATCTAACACCACCCAGAAGCTGAAAGAGAGAAGGGGAGGGTAAATCGGCGAGAAGAAGCCGGACGCCGCCACGTCGACCGCGGTGCACGAGATTCTGGTCAGAAGAAAGAGATGAAGAACTCCTCCTCTCTCTTCTCGTCAGAGGTTCTCTATGAATAATATACATAGGTCTATCATCAGGGGTGGCCCTGGAAAGGCTCGTAAAGCAAGGGTTTTAGGCGCCAAAATTTATATAAATGTTAGGGCATCAAATTTACTAGAAACACTTAGGTACTTTGGTTGAGTACATTAAGTTTGGTTTTATTTGAGGACATCAAATATTAACTACGCTTTATGCGCTATATAGATTCGGACCGGCACTATCATTCTTGTTCATTACAACATAAGAAATGATTGAGCCCTTGTCTGTTTTCTTTTTACTTGTTACAATATCAAGATTATGATATCTCATATGTTACAATACTCATATGTTAGGGCATCAAATTTACTAGAAACACTTAGGTACTTTGGTTGATTACATTAAGTTTGGTTTTATTTGAGGACATCAAATATTAACTACGCTTTATGCGCTATATAGATTCGGACCGGCACTATCATTCTTGTTCATTACAACATAAGAAATGATTGAGCCCTTGTCTGTTTTCTTTTTACTTGTTACAATATCAAGATCATGATATCTCATATGTTACAATACTCATATGTTACAATACCTGTTTGAAAAGCCGAAGTAAAATTTAACTAGGATCTAACCCGCTATAATTAATATTTTTAATATGTTTTTAGTATTTATAATTTATGATAGTTATGTATGTATATAGTTTTATATATTGATTCATATTATTTGTATGAACTCAAATTTGTTATTGTTGTTTTAAAATTTGAATTATTTTGAAATTTTAGTTTTAATTTTGTCACGAAACAATTACTTTAGATAGTATAGATTCTAACTCGTGTTATGCGCGAAGTTTATTAAGTTTTCTATTTAGTATTTTATTAATATTATCAATAATAATTATAAAATCTCTGCTAATATTTATTGTATATATGATAGACCTAATAATATTAACAGATTTTAACCTGTGTTATTGGGTGTGTCTTATTTTTTAATACTGTTTGTTATGAGCTTTTTAAGGTTATAGTTTTTGATGATATGTGATTTTTAGGTTAGTAGTAGTAAAACAAAAAATATAATATTAAAAATTTATTGGTTTTTTATATGAATTAGATTATTAAATATATATTAAAGTACTATTAATTGTGTGATTATGTGGTATTAATTATTCTATATATTTAATATGTGTAATGTATTACACTTTGTATTCAATAAACCCAACTACTCTATTTAATTCAACTAACAAAATAGAAGATGTATTTATAATTCACACAAT
>OVBE01001042.1:0-40690 GCA_900406425.1 Iberis pinnata
CCCTAGGTGATAACGCCCAAAAAGTCTTAGACCAGCTCCAGCGCTGGAAGAGAAGTTCTACAACCTATTTTATTATTATTTTAAGCCCAACCCGTTTTTTTATTATTAGGTTCGCTTCTTTATTTAGAACATCTTCATTTGAGATACTTTAAGTTGGTATCTTGACTAATTTTTATTTGTTTTTATATTTAATTTTGAGTTTAAGAACTTTAAAAATCTTACAAACTAAAATGACCTTCCATTGTGAAGAACCTTTTGGTTCTTAAAACAAAAAAAATCACAACATTTTTATTTACAAACTTACAACTTCTTCTTCTTCTTCTTTCTTTCTTTTTTTCATTCTTCTAAATTCGTCATCTTCTTCTTATTATTCTTATTCTTCTTCTTCTTCTTCTTCATTCCTCTGTCTTTATTCCTCTGGAACACAATTGAAATTGCATCTTTTAAATTGAAATTGCATATATATCACCAACAATTGCAACTCTATGAAACAATACAAGTTCTTACCAATTCAAAATCATAATGCACTTATATATATATACACAGATCATTGATATCACAAACCTATAGTGAATTTACAGATTCCTTCACTCTTGAGTTACTAAATGTAATCAAACATAAAAACCTTTTCTCTAACAACTTTCATAGTAGCAAGATATTCAGATAACAACAACACAACATGTTATTTACCTTCTCTGTTAACAAGCCAAGATAAAAATTTCAGAGTTCATTTTATCAACTGGTTTTTCACTGTAGAATAACCAAGAAGTGGTAAATTAGCATCACCAGAAAGTGTTTGTCGAATCTTTACATGTGAACAAATTTGCAGTTGGTTTGAAGAACATTGTGAAGGAAGTGTTCTGATTTAAGTAGATATAATACTTGAGCAGGGTATGGACTTGGATCTGTTCCATTTGGAGACCAAGCTTTAGGATCAATGTTGAGTTTGCCTTCACTTGCAACGTCAAAGATACCATGAAGTGTTCTATCAGTGTAGTTGAACAAGAACAACATCAAATCGGGATTGATGTTTTGGATATATGCCATGTAAGGAGCTAGTAAACCTGGTCACAAACAAACAAGTATCATTTTTGACACCCGGTCATCATCACTAAACTTCAAAGATTAGCAAACTAATCAAACAACTTCTTAGCATAACACTCTTTGATAGTACTGAATTTGCATCCAAATATCACACCACAAAGACCTCCTTTCTTAAGATTTCTCCCACAGATAGTTCCATAAGTATTGACTATCCAATGTATAGGTCTTTGTCTTCCTCCCTGCACCAGTTGCTTCTCACCAGAAAGAATCAAGATAAAAATGAACCGTGAAAGCAAAAATGCCTCAAAAAATCATCAATCATTTAGCATCGTGATACAATATTGACAACTCAAAACCTAACAAATCAATGATTCAGGGTAGAACAGGATTAGTGCCATCAACTTACTTCTCCAATTGCGTCGATTCGGTTCAAGTCTGTACCCATCGATTCTCAAATTTACGACTCCAATCGACTATTTCCGATGATCTATCTTGCCTCGCCATTTCAGCCTTTATCTCCGACGTTGATTTCACCGCTAATTTAACTGGCCTTCATCGTCGCCATCGAAGATAGAGAGAGACACAAAACCCTTCCTTCGACAAAATGAAAAAACTAAAAAAAAAAAAATCTCAAACAGCTGACCAGTAGATGACACGTCAGCGTGTCTTAGGTGACCTTAAATACCTTAACTAAGGTGCGTTTCTTGTATTTCACTAATTAAAACAATTATTTTTTTCCCTAAATACAAACTAAATACAACTAAGAACTCTCTAAAACACTCTGATGAAGCTTCTCTTAGGTTTTTTGTAATGGCATCAGGACCAACATGTGACAAGCTTTGATTGAGCCAAAAAAAGTAGGAAAGATGAGAGATCGTTTCGTCTCAGACATGACGTTTTGCGATTTTTTCTAAATCAAAAGAGGGATTTGCGATTTTGATGACCAAATTCAGTCACGGTGATCGCCAAAATCAACAAGATAAGTAATCTCTTCACTTCCTATTTGTGTTTTATGTTGGTAAATTAGTTCTTGGATGAAATTTTTTATTTCGATTTTGATCGAAAAACTGAAATCTCATGCATGATTATACGTCGAGAGTTTTGTATTTCGTATAGATTCAGAATCTAGACATTGTCTCTTTCGTTTCATTCTTTAGGGTAGATACTAATTTTGTGACAGTAGTCACAGAAGTGATGAACAGGTTTAATTAAAATGTTAACTAAATTTTGTTTCTCCTCACATTGAATCTTTTATCCTTTCTTTTTCAGTCTGATTCTTGTTTTATTTTCATTACTATTAGTTATCTGTAAACATTGTTGTTGTTGTTTTCAAACACAATGAATCACATCTCAGGATCACATGTGGTGATTTGGGTTTTGAAAAACATTGTTGTTGTTGTTTTGATACTGATTGCATGAGTTATCATATTAATTATTAATAGTGCATCATGAGATTACGGCTACAACTTACTTAAATATTAATCATCAAGATTCTTCAAAAAAATTTATGAATACATATGTTATAATTCATATGCAAGTGATGATGCTTTGCTGGTTAAAGACTTTCCAAGATTAGCGTTGAGATGCATCAGATGCAACTTAGGAGAATCAATGAGTCTCATGATTCAAGTGGCAAAAGAACTCAAGCCGATTGAGTAAACAACTTATTAACCAGGTGACTCACTTTCATTTACAATTATTTAATCGACAGCAAGCCATATTTTGTTTAATTTACATGTTTTTGTTTCAATACAATTAGTGAATCACCAGTAAGTTATATTGCAGTATGTATAAGTCAAAGTTTCTTATATACATGTTCTGTTAAGTGATTTGTTAAACATGTTAGACTTCATATAATGATTTAAATTTGGTATATTTGTGTTTCTTTTATTCGATGATGATCATTTTGACAACTTGGAATTTTTGTTTTGCAGAGGAAACTGATGATCATATAATTGTAAAGACTTGTCACAAGAGTATTGATTTGTAATGGATTTGAAGACTTGTCACAAGAGTATTGATTTGTAATGGATTAGAATTGTAAAGACTTGTTACAAGAGTATTGATTTGTAATGGATTTGTAATAGAATTTGAAGACTTGTAAGTATATGTGACATATAATACACGTGTAAGTACATGTGACAAGAGTAATGATTTGTAATGGATTAATTCGGAATCTTAAATGTAACCGATGGTCGGTTCGCTTTCAAATTCAACAAATCTTATATGGATTGATTTGGAATCTAATCACTTAACCGGAGAGTTACCATCTCAAATCATAAACAAGATGTCATAACTGGAGAGTTACAGTTTCATCTTGATCAAAACATGTAACAATCGATTTCGAGTTCGTGATCAACAATTGAAAGAAGATTTAGTTGAGAATATTTGACAAAAGTTTGGCACAAATCAAGATTACAATTAAAAGTTTGGTTTAATGTTAATTAGGTTTGGTTTATCTTTGGTTATCTCATGTATAAATACTTGTAAAGATCATGACTTTACGATTGAATAATAGAAAAATGTTTTCTTGTTTTATGTTGGAACTATTGTGCTGAAATGGTATCAGAGCAATTCCAGTTCGCTCTCTATGATTTTTCTTCAAATTTCTTCGATCTCTTTGATTTCTTCCGCAATCTTCTTAGTTTTGATTCCGATTAGGTTTTCGATTTGAAGACAAAATAACACGAGCTCTTTTTTCAGCTCAAATTTGTCAACAATGGGGAAACGAGGAGGGAAAAAGAAAAATCGGTGATCGCATTATGATGGTGAAGATTCTTCATTATGTAACCATGAATCTCAAATGAATGAAGAACCTCATGCTTAGATGAACGATACACATTACTCTAAGGATCGCGATTCAAATTTTCAAATGCCGAAGCTCACAAAATCTTTCAATAGCATTCACAGCCCTTTCTATCTTCATTCTCCTAATCATCCAGGTTTATCGATCGTTTATCATGTTCTTGATGGTATAAACTATAATAATTGGTTAATAGCTATGCGTGTGAGTTTAGATGCGAAGAACAAGCTTAGCTTTGTTGATGGTTCATTACCTAGGCCTGATGAAACTGATCATATCTTTAAAACCTGGAATAGGTCTAATAGTATGGTGAAATCTTGGTTGATGAATGTAGTAAATCAGGAAATATATGACAATATTCTTTATTATGATGATGATGTTGATATGTGAAATGATTTACTCAAGAGATTCAAAGTGAGTAATCTCTCTAGAAAATACCAATTGGAGCAATATGTGATTATCCTCAAACAAGGATAATTGCATTTGTCGACATACTATACTAAGAAGAAAACCTTATGGGAATAGTTAGCTAATTCTCGAATCACAACAGCTAAGAAATGCAATTGTGATCATGTTAAAGAGCTACTGGATAAAGAAGAGACAACCAGAATTATCCAGTTCCTTATGGGAATGAATGATAATTTCAACAACATCATAGGACATATATTGAACATGATACCAAGACCAGATTAAAAAAATATATACAATATGTTATATTAGGATGAAAGTCAAAGATTGGTTGATTCAAGTCCTAGACTGAATGTTGCTCCTTTTGCTTTTCAAGTACAACAATAGTTAAAATCTGGTTCATCTTCTAATCAAGGACATATTCTTTTAACTCATTGAGGTTTTATTAAGCCAAAGTGTTCTCACGGTCACAAATTCGGTCATACCATTGACAAATGTTACAAGGTTCATGGCTACCCTCCAAGGAATGGAACTGGTCCAAAATCAAAGAAGCCTTAAATATTGGGTTATGCAAATTCAACTCAAGTCGGTAAGGATTAAGTATCAACTGGTAATTCAGAAGAGAAGTCTAAAGACCAGATTCAGAATATGATAGCTTATCTGAGCACAAAACTTCATCCTCCAAGTGTTGCTTCTATATATGTTTCTACTCAGTCTTCATCTTCAAATCCATTTTCTGGAACCTCACATGTTTCAGGTACTATTCTTTCAGTTTATAATCACTCTTATTACAACATGCTTACAAATTCTCTTCCTACATAAACTAATGTGTCTAGTAGTGATTGGGTCATAGATTCTGGTGCTAGTCATCATGTGACACACAATAGGGGTTTATATCAAAACTACATTACCTTAGATCAAACCTATGTGATCTTATCTAATGGATTCACAGCTAAGATAGAGGGATCTGGTTTTATTCAACTTACTGAATCTCTTTCTCTACACAATATTTTGCATTTCCTGATTTTAAATTCAACTTGTTGAGTGTGAGTGATTTGAAAAAAACATTGAATTCTGAGTTTAGTCTTACTTCTACTGCATGCTTCATTCAGGCTCTTACCAAAGAATTGATGATCAGTCAAGGTAGACAAGTATTCAACCTTTATGTTCTGCATTTACACAATTCACATAATGTTCTTAATTCCCCAAGTATTGTTCCTTTCTTTTCTAGTGTGAAAGTTGATTTTGTTGTGTGGCACAATAGATTAGGACATCCATCTTATGCTAAACTAGATTGTATTTCTGATGCTTGATCATTACCTAAACATAAATAAAATAAAACTCATTTTCATGTTTGTCATCTTTCAAAGCAGAAACATTTACCATTTCCTTCAAGGAACAATATATGTGCAAAATCTTTTCAATTGATTCATATAGATACATGGGGTCGTTTTTATGTGCCTAATGTTGATGGTTATCACTATTTTTTAACTATAGTTGATGATTACAGTAGGGCCACTTGGATTTATCTTTTAAAATTGAAATCATATGTTTTGCATATCTTTCTTGGTTTTATGAACATGGTTGAGACACAATATGACACTAATTTTTGTTGAGTAAGATCAGATAATGCGCATGAGTTGAAATTTGTTGATTTGTTTTTGCAAAAAGGTATAAAATCTTTTCATTCATGTCCCAAAACTCTTGAGAAAACCTTTGTTGTAGAGTAAAAATATCAGCATTTGTTGAATGTAGCTAGATCTTTACTTTTTCAATCTGGAGTTCCATTAGAGTATTGGGGATTGTGTTTTGCCAGCTACCTTCCTCATCAATAGATTACTTTCTCTATTGATAGATAATAATACACCTTATGAAAAATTGACAGGCTTAGTCCCAGACATTTCTGCTTTGAAATCGTTTGGTTGTCTTTGTTATAGTTCCACATCACCAAAACAACTAACCAAATCTTCTCTTAGAGCCAAAGTTAGTGTTTTTTAAGCTATCTTAGTGGGTATAAGGGCTATAAGTTATTAGATTTAGAGACACATATAGTTTCCGTTTCTAGACATGTTGGTTTTCATGAGGATATTTTTTCTTTTTTCATTATTCAATTTTCAGAGAGTGTGAAGAGTTTCCACTACAAAAAATGTTCATATTGTGATTAACTTTTGTGACATAATTTAAATAGTACAAATTTGTGACGACGTGGACACTATTTTGTGACTATACATTTTTGGTCACAAAATCGTAAATTTTTCGTGACAATATTGTGATTTTTTAAATAGTAGCGGAATATTGTCACATTTAGTGAAAAACTGTGTCTAAAATATTTAAAGTAACAAAATATCACGATATAGTGACCATAAGTTTTGTATCAATTTTTTAGAAATAAATTGTAACAAAAATATGAAATCTACGTTAACGTTGGAATAGTCACCAAATTGTTTAAAACCTCGAAAGTTCAAGGAAAATAACTTCATACTTTGTTATCAAGTATTTGGTGTTTTTCCAAAAGAGTATAAATGTGTACTAGGTATATCTCTAAAAGAGTATTTGTATAATTGTGCTGAATTCAATATTATATTTCTTTATTCTCACTAAAATTATTTTTTTTTTAATTTACAAAAAAATTAAAATAAAATATTTTGTCTAGACTTGATGAGATTATGAGAGTACGAGTGACTAAGACTTATCCGGCCGAATAATTTTGTAATATGTCAACCATTGGAGTTTTGGAGTTTAACAAGTGGTTATTCTAAAGGAATATTTATTTGAATGTTGTTTTTCTATAAATATTTTATGAAATCATTTATTTATTTTTATGTAGATCGGAAAAGGATATCCCACAAATTTAAGGATATGATTTGTAAAACTTTTGGGAAGAATAGACGGTAAACAAAAAAATTAACATTGTTGACCGTCTAAAAATTTGGTA
The DNA here is from genome assembly GCA_900406425.1 of Iberis pinnata. Lineage (NCBI taxonomy): Eukaryota > Viridiplantae > Streptophyta > Magnoliopsida > Brassicales > Brassicaceae > Iberis > Iberis pinnata. Next base: position 7,191 of record OVBE01001042.1, read on the forward strand.
AACTTTTAGAGGGATCTAATTAAATTCTAGCAGGCTATAAGTCATAAGTTTGTAATCTATATATTAAGGATCTTTCTTATAAGCCGTCAAAACCTTAGACCATCTCCAACAGAGTATGTTGGAGTTTCTTATTTGGGTTTCTAAGCAATTAAAGCCCAAAAGAAAATTTAAAATATGTTAATTTTGCATAATTGATTATGATACAAGGATATGAAGAACTCGAGTAGATATTCATACGTGTCAGCAGAGTATTCGTTGGGGAAAAAAGAAGAAGAAGAAGAAGTAGAAGAAGAATCAGAAGAAGAATGAAGGAGCATATTGAAGCAGAATTCAGAAGCATAATGAAGAAGAATTCATAATCAAAAGGAAGAAGAAGAAGTTGTAAGTTTAAACAAAAAACATAATCTGACTTTTATTTTAAGAACCTTTTGGTTCTTCACCAATGACAAAACATTTTTATTTTAAAATTTATAAGTATCTTAAACCAAAATTTAAATATAAAAATAAAATAAAAATGAGTTAAGATACAATTGTGAATTTCTCTAATGGAGATTCTGCACTATTTATCTATACTTTGCAGTCACTATAGACGCTCAATTAACACATGTCTAATGAGAAACTGAAGCACTTTTAGATTCTTACTGACGAAAGGTATAATCCCATGACCATTCTTGGATTACAACATTCTTTTTTTTCCTTGATTTATAATCAAAAGGGAACAATTTTTTTATCAAACGGAGGGGGTATGCATATGCAGTGTTTGGTCTATTTATTACTTAGTTTGTAGGGGAACAAGCGGCTCAGTATCAGGTATAGGGGATGCATTATAGAACATGGAGGCTGGAGCTGTCACACATACATCCCAAGTCTCATCAATGTTGATCTCCATCAATTGATCATCTTCGTCATCTTCAACTTCAATATGTACTTCTGAATCATAAGGTGATGAACGAATCCTCTCCAGCTCAATCAAAACCTCTCTCATGCTTGGCCTCTTCTTCCCTTTTCGGTTTAAACACTTTCTAGCTAGTTTAGCCACTGTCATCACTTGATCCAAGTTGCATTCATCTTTGATCCGATTATCAACTATATCAAGTACTCTATTCTCTTTCACAGCCTCAACAAAACAAGCTGCAAATCCTCTGTTTTCTTCAGACCGGACACTGGACGACGGGTTTTCTCCTGTTAAGAGCTCCACAAGGACAATTCCAAAACTGTACACATCACTTTTGTCTGTAAACTTACTTGATTGGAAGTACTCTGGATCAACATATCCAAAAGTCCCTGCAACTTGAGTTGTCAAATGAGTTTGATCTATAGTTACTGATCTCGAAGTTCCGAAATCAGACACCTTAGCTTGGTATTTATCATCCAGTAGTATATTAGTAGTCTTGATATCTCTATGATATATTGGGAAAGATGCAGCAGAATGCAAATAAGATAGAGCTCCTGCAATCTCAATAGCAATATGAAGACGCACCTCCCATGTCATTGTGTAATCATCAGATTCATCATGAAGACGCTTGCATAAGTCTCCATTTGGAACAAACTCATAAACCAAGATAGGAACTTCTGTTTCGAGACAACATCCCAAGAGTTTCACAATGTTTCTATGGTTGATTTGCGCAAGAACAGCAACTTCATTGATGAACTCTTCTACTTTGTCTTCATCCATGGCTTTTGATCTTTTAACTGCGACAATTCTACCATCAACGAGCATTCCTTTGTACACAGTACCTTGACCTCCTTGACCAAGAACTCTATTCTTGTTGAAGTTGTCAGTAGCTTTCTCCAGCTCATTCGAGCTAAATATCTTTGACATCTCTACATTGCTTTCTTTTCTAGCTAATTGTTGTTTCAATAACATACCACCATTACGTCTAAAGAACTTTCTCATTCGGATAATCCTCTGCCGCTTCTTAACGAACAGGTAAAACCCGAAAATTCCAAAGACGAAAACCAACAGTGCAGAACCTATAAGCACACCTGCACCAACAAATCACTAAAATGTAAAGAAGAGAAAGAAACTATCTTCAACAAGACGCTAAAGGTAACAAACTCAAGTTGAATCTTACCTTGAATCACTGGCTTGAGCTGCTCTGGTTTCTTAGGCTCACACTCAAACCAACCTGGCCTATTTACACAACTTTGGTCTTCTCTACACCTTTTGCGTCCTACTTCTAGTTTACATTCATCAATATCTACACATCCGCCTGGAAGAAATGGATTCCCTGTGTAACCCATTGAATTACAATAGCAATTTCTATAGCTGAATCCAGAGAAGTAGCCATATGAGCAAACACAGCTCGTCTCAGACGAATAACCACCGTCTTGTGTAAGATCTGACACATTTTTACAACCTTGGAGGTTTAAAACACGAGAATCCGAAGTATCAAAGTACCATCCAATCTCTACCACCACGTATCCATCACCATGAAACTCTTCTGCATCTGTAACATTCAAAGGCGAATACTTTTCACTTGTCAAAAACGCAACTTTGCATCCTTCTCCTTCAGAGATCTCTAAATTCACACCGATTACTTGCGGCTGGTCTTCTGGTATCCTTGTTTGGCAACATTTATAACCATTGCACACTCTGTTTCTTATTGTTTCTTGGCTACTAGTGTTTCTCTCGTCACAGTATGACTCGCAACCAAGGATCTGTGATTTGACATCTGTCATAACGGCCTTTGCGTTGCAACCAACGGCTACTAGGAGGTTCTTATCCGTGAGGAAAAAAGGGCTGCCTTGACCAGCGACGTTTAGTGACGGTGGTGTAAGCGACTGAGATGTTCCTTTAGAACAACCGGAGGAAGTTACCGGACCTTTGACGTGAACAACTCCGTAAGAATAGTACTCCTGACTGTCTGGAAGAGAGATATTCACTAATTCTCTGTTGATCCTTGAGAGAAATGGAACAGAGTTGTTCTTACAGACAACCTCGTACCACGGTGTTAGATAGCAATCTTTCCCGCCGATACCAAATGGGAATGGAATTGACATTCCTCCACAGACTCTATTGCACAGGTCTGGAGGTTTTCTTGCTGATGAGATGCCATTGATGAACAGAGATAGGACAATGATCATCAGTACGAGGTTGTGAGTCTTTGTCTTCATACTGATCTTGTTCTTGTTATCTCAACAAGGTTTGATCTTAATGTCTAAAGTAGTGGGAACGTAAATCAACTCGGCATAGTTGCACGAAAATTTCAGATTTGATTAATAGATGGATGCGTGAGAAGAGATGCAAAATAAAGTTGACCAAAATAGTAAAAGCCAAAATGTCAACGGATTCATGATCAGTCAAATGTAATAGATTTGACTTGGAGTGTTTTCGTTCAATCAATGAAACAAGGCCACTTGGCAGACAAAATTTACGTCTACTGGTGAACTGAATATGTACTCAAAAAGTACCTTTTTTGTTTTCAGTGGTAGCTTAGCATTGTGATTAAAAGTCAAAGATTAGCAAATCGGAATTGGAACCTTTTCATTGTTTTATTTGGAGAAACTATAGTGGTTTGACATGTTCTTAAACTTATTAACACACATTATAACTCTTACAAATGTTCTAGCAAAGTCTGATTTATGCAGTTCAAGACTCATATTTTTCGTTGATTTCTATGAGTTGATCCACTTCGTTTTCGTTCTCGGAATGGACCTCTAAATTTTCCGGTGATGAACGGATCCTCTCTAGCTCGAGTGAGACCTCTTTCATGTTTGGTCGTTTCCTCCCTTTCCTGTTAAGACACTTTCTTGCGAGTTTTGCCACTAACATCAGTTGGTCCAGCTTGCTTTCATTTTTGATCCTAATATCAATTATGTCAACAACTCTGTTCTCTTTCACGGCCTCAAGGAAATGAGTTGCCAAGCTTATGCCTTCTTCGGACCTAGCACGAGATAGTGGTCTTTCTCCAGTTATGAGCTCCACCAACACAACTCCGAAACTATAAACATCACTCTTGTCAGTGTATTGGCTTGACAAGAAGTATTCTGGATCCATGTACCCAAAAGTTCCTGCAACTAACGTTGTCAGATGAGTTTGATCTATAGTTATTGATCTTGAAGTTCCGAAATCAGACACTTTGGCTCGGTATTTCTCATCTAATAGTATATTAGTAGTCTTGATATCTCTATGGTATATTGGAAATGATGCAGCAGAGTGCATGTATGAAAGAGCTCCTGCGATCTCTATGGCTATTCGAAGCCGAACTTCCCAAGTCATTTTGTAATCATCTGAATCATCATGAAGGCGCTTGAATAGATCTCCATTTGGAATATATTCGTAAACCAAGATTGGAACTTCTGTCTCCAAGCAACATCCTAAGAGCTTCACAATGTTTCTATGGTTAATCTGTGAGAGAAGAACAACTTCATTTATAAACTCTTCAAGCTTGTCTTCATCCACAACTTTGGATCTTTTAACCGCAACAATCCTCCCATCAATTAGCATTCCTTTATATACAGTGCCTTGACCGCCTTGTCCAAGAACCCTATCTATGCTGAAGTTATTAGTGGCTTTCACCAACTCTCTTGAGCTAAATACTTTTGACATCTCAACACTATTGTCTTTTGTTGTTAATTGTTGTTTCAACAACAATCCTCCATTGCGCTTAAAGAACTTCCTGCTTCGATTGATTCTCCTTCGCGTTATGATAAATTTGAACAATCCAAAAATCCCAAGAACGAAAAACAGAAGTCCTAACAAACCTATAAGAACACCTGCAGAAACAAAAGAAAACATATAAGTACACTACTTCTCTGTTCTAGCTTGCTGTCTAGTAGATGAAAACAGAGTACTTACCTCGAAGCACAGCGGGTTTCGCAGGCTTAGTTATCTTAGGATCGCACTTGTACCCTCCATCCATGTTCACACAAGTGCCTTCTCCACAGTTATGGTGTCCTTTGCATTCATCATCGTCTACATATTTAAATCATAATAAGACTAGGAATTTACATTAACATGGTCTGACCTCATCCTGAGTAGATGTACGAGTTCAACCCTTAGCAAAAAGAACAAAAAATATTTACCTATGCATCCACCTCGAATATATGCATTTCCGGTGAAGCCAGGGGTGCAATAGCAACTCCTATAACTGAATCCGGAAAAGTAACCATATTCACACAGGCATTTGTCCCCCGACATGTATCCATTTTCGCGGGTCAAATTTATGCATCTCAAGGGGTTCCTAAAGCGAGAATCAGAAGTATCAAAGTACCATCCTAGCTCAACAACCACATAACCATGGGTGTGAAACTCTTCTGCCTCACTAACATTCCTTGGCGTGTACCTCTGGTTAGTCAAGAACGCCACTTTGCATCCTTCCCCTCTTGTACCATTATTGCTCTCAATGTTGACACCTACGGCTTGAGGATGATCCACAGGTATTCTCACTTGGCAACATCTGTATCCATTACAGATCATGTTTGTTGCTTCTTCACTGTTCTTGCTTTCTTCACAGCTTGTTTCACAACCTAAGCTCTCTGATTCTATATTTGTCATCAATGCTTTTGTACCACAACCAACCGCCACAAGACGGTTCTCGTCAGTGAGAAAATATGGACTGCCACGACCTGTGACATTGAGATCTGGTAGAGATTTTTGAAGTTGTTGATGTTGACTAGAACAACCTGACGAAGTCACAGGACCTTTGATATGAACTACTCCGGTTTGTCTATAGTCTGGAAGAGAGATGTTCACCAATTCCATGTTGATCCGTGAGAGGAACGGAACAGTTGCGTTGGACTTTGAAGAAATGGTGCTGTTACAGACAACCTCGTACCAGCTATTGAGATAGCAATTCTTCTCTCCGATTCCGAATGGGAATGGAATTGAGATTCCTCCACAGGTTCTGTTACATGACGATGAAGAATTATTATTTGGAGGTGTTGCTGCTGATGAGCTATTCATTAGGAGAGTTAGAACAGACGCTACAACAATGCATTGGAAGTTGCAAGTCTTTGTCTTCATGATTCTGTTTTTCTTTCTTCTTGATCTCATCAAAGTTATGTACTTTTCTGATCTAATCTAAATGAAAAAAAGTCAAAGGAAATTTGGAAAGAAAAGTGAAGCAAGTTACAACAAAGCATTATTAATTTATTTTATAAAATTCATGAGAACTTCACTTGAATATTGGATCGTTGACTTAATACAAACATTAGAAGACTTACTAAAGTTGTAATAAGTCTCTCTCTTTATACTTCCAATCTCCAAGTCTTATTCGAACAAAAAGTCGTTCTAATAGTTATGGATATAGACGCGTTAAGTTTGTTCCAACCAAAGATCAAATAAAATAAAAAGTCAACTCCATTTGGATAATGCAGACCATTGACATTTCCACTTGAGCATCAAGTTGGGTCTGGACATATCGAAGCATTCTTTTAAAATTGGATAGATGCGGCAGAGCTGGCCTTGAAATCATGGGATCTAAAACAAAATAAAAAATATAATATACTTATTATTTGGACTATCTTTTATTTTTTATTAAACAGACACATATATATCGAGTCGAGTGTTGTATTAGGTCAGGTCAAGTCCATACGTGATAACACCAGGAAGCTATCTTCAGAAGCTATCGGATTCAACTCTTTTCATGTTTTCTTTGAAATATTAACTAAATAACAGAAAACATAACACAGAGCCCGTCTAGCTCAGTTGGTAGAGCGCAAGGCTCTTAACCTTGTGGTCGTGGGTTCGAGCCCCACGGTGGGCGAATATTTTTCTTTTTTTTTTCATTTTTTAACTTGTCCTCTTTTCAGGCAACTAAAAATTGTTGAATCAGGTGCAGACTATTACAATTTGAGAAGTGGGAGCTACAAATATGGACTAGGTCTGGAAGATGAGTTCAAGCCATCTCGAGACCAAGATTTTTAACATCCTAAATAAATTTTGCATATATTATAATAACAGTTTCTTCCTCCACCACACAAGCGAAGCAGTCCAAAGAATGTACATATAACATTTTTATTCCACAATCACTCTTTCTTCTTCTTCATGTGGTTCTTTTTTACAAAATCCAATAACTTCAAGATCCTCTGTGTAAGAAAATTATATAAAAATGTATTGTATTAATTAAAAGAGATAGTTACATTATGTTTATATATACGGAGGAGTTTCCATAAGAAGAAGATATGATTGGTAAAATACATAATCGAGAGATGTAAGAGATCATATTAACACACCTCCTCAAGATAGACGAAGGTAGCTTAGGCCAATCTTGTTGATCAGTGGAAGAAATTTAGCTAGAGAGAGACTTTGTAAGACAATCAGCTAATTGATATGCTGAAGAAACATGAGAGACTCGAAGATGCCCATTATGAATGAACCCACAAATGTAGTGATAATCAACTTTTTCTCATGCTCACCAATTAAAAAAAAAATGTTACAGAAGATGTATACCATTGTGCTATTATTAAGAATAACAAAAACAAGAAATTGATTGTGCTACAAGTGACAAGAAATTGATTGTGCTACAAGTGACGAGCTGAAGTCTCCCAGAAAAGAAAAGAAAAGTAATTTGGTTGATCAATTTTACCCGTATTATCCCCAATTCTGATAGTTGGTGAAACATTTGCAAAGTAAGACGAAAAAGGTGAAGAAGATAGAGAGAATCACGAACCCTAGTAAGGAGAGAGTGAGAAACGAGATCGACGATGATATGGAGAGTTCAACAATCAAAATTTTTGAGGAAGAGCCGAAGAGGCGAAGAGCAGTAACAATGAGTCGATGAAGTTCTAATTTTTTTTTTCTCCAAATCAATTAAAAATTTTAAAACCTAGAATAAAAATTGTTTGGGCGGCCCGTTGTCCAAATGGTCAAGCCCACTTTTGACTGCGGGTTATTTGGTCCTAGCCCGTTTCTGACCATTTTAAATTTGGTCATGACCAAAATGAGTCCATTATAAATTGGACTGGGCTAGCCCATGGACAGTCCACCCAATTGACATCCCTAACGCCAACATGCTTTATTCGTGAGTGAAAAATGGGATTGGCATAGAGATATGTGGCTCCAACATTGTCACAGTAAATTGACTATTTTTGTAATTTAAGACCTAGCTCTTGAAGCAAGGATCTAATCCATTGAACTTCAGAAGCTGTTGAAGCAATAGACTTGTACTATGCTTCCATTGAGGAACGAGCTACTGTGGATTGTTTCTTTGTGGACCACATAATCATATGTTTCCCAAGATATACCAGGTAAGCACTTGTAGATGAATAATCATCATTGTCACTTGCCCAGTCTCTGTCTGAGTAGGCATGAAGAACTGGTGAATTTTGAGATGCAAACCAGAGACCTCTATGTTTAGAGACATAGAGGTTATGAAGTATTTTTTTTGCAGAGTCCTAGTGTCCATCAGTTGGAGACTGCATATACTAAGATAGTTTGTTTACAGAGAAGGCTACATCAGGCCGAGTGAAGAGGAGGTACTGGAGACATCCAATCAACATTCGATAATCTGATGGAAATTCAAGCTTGGTACATGCAATCTTTGTGAAACTGATGTTGTCTGCCATTGGTGTGGAAATGGACTTGGCATCAACCATATTTAAGCACCGAAGAAGATCATTAATATACTTAGTCTGAGTTAATTGAAGACCACTGGATGTGCGGGTGACCTCAATGCCAAGAAAGTAATAGAGTGGACCAAGATCTTTGATGGAGAATCTGGCAGATAGAAGATCGATGAATCTCAGAGCGTGAGAGGAGCTATTACTAGTGATGACAATGTCATTAACGTAAACCACTAAAAATAGAGTAACATAGGCCGTGATCAATACAAAAAGGGATGTATCTTGCAATGCATTGTTGAAGCCTGATCGCAAAAGAAATGTCTATAATTCAGTGTATCAGGCTCCACGAGCCTTATTCAAGCCATAAATAGCCTTACGGAACTTACAAATATAGTGTGGTTAAGCTTCAAAAACAAAACCTGGAGGATGGACCACATAAACATCTTCACTTAAAGTGTCTTGGAGAAAGGAATTGTACACATCGAGCTGTCGAAGAGGCTGACGAGATGGTGCAAGACTGAGTACCAATCTGATTGATGAAGGCTTGATAACAGGACTAAAAGTTTCGAAATAATTAATGTCTGGTCGGTGAAACCCCTAAGCAACCAACCTGGCTTTATAACGATTTAAGGAGCCATCTTGAAGCCTTTTGATCCGGAAAAACCCATATATAACCAACCAAATTATAATATGGCTTAGGTGGAATTAGATCCCATGTATGATTAGGAATAAGAACATCAATCTCAAAGGACATGGCAGTGCGCTAGAGATCATTTTTGATAGCTTGCTGGTACGTATGTGGTTCAATATCAAGATTGTTCTTCACAACATTAAGAGTGTGCTTCTGCTTAGGTTTAGAGATGTTTTTCTTGGCTCTTGTACGCATTGGATGAAAATTGGTAGTAGAAGACAATGTGGCAGCAAGAGATGAATGTGACTGCAGTATATTTGGAGGCTGTTGTGAGGGAGCCCATAAGCTAGAATCACATGTCTCAAAGAGTATAGGACCTTGTGACAGTTGTGGAGACTGAACCAGAGGAGTAGGAGCCACATGTGTATTAACGGGCACAATAACTGCTGGAAGTAGAATGACAGAAAGCATAAGGTTTTAGCCAAGAAAAACAGAGACATCCAAAGATTCTCAACTTGTCAAAATTTGAAAGAATTTGAAACAACTTGAAATTAGGATATTCAAAACCAAGTACAAAGGATAGTTGTATGTTAATTAAATAGACAGTTGTTGTAAAGTCAAATGACCAATATTGCAAAGGCATTGAAGCTTGAGAAAGAAGAGAGACTTGTCGCAACAACACGGTGTTTTCATTTTGAAATACCATTATGTTGGGAAGTATGAGGTGGAGTTGTTCGGTGAGAAATTCCATGAGTAGCTAAATAGGGTAAAAGAACAAGAAATTCACCTCTATTATCTGTATACAAGGTTATGATCTTTTATTGAAATTTTTTTCTACAAGTGTTATAAACTTTTTGAACGTTTCAGCAACTTCAGATTTCTTTTTCAAAGGATAAATTCAGTATACCTTGAATAATGATCAACGATTATCAAGTAACACTTATAGCCATCAAAGGAATAAGTTAGAGAACTCCATAAATCCGAGTATAACAAATCAAGAGGACGAGTTGATTGAACGGTATTTTTAGCAAAGTGCAGTTTATGACTTTTGTGAATTGAACAAGATTCACATAAATGATCTTTTGATTTAACAGACAATGACAATGAATATTTTGAAAGAGTTTTGTCCAAAAGCTCAAAGTGGGGATGCCCCAAACGCAAATGCCAATTGAAAATAGAGTTCTGAGAACTTGAAAAAACAGAAGGAAAAGCTAAGCTTGACCACTCATAGACCATGTCTCTAGCTGGAGAGAAATCAGTGAATGCAGTGCGACAGAGAATGTCAGCTTCACGATTGAGAAGCTTCTCATGAAGTTCTTCAAAAGAAATCGAAGTTTCTCTGTTTTATATTGCATCCCTTAACACAAGATATTCATCTGGAAGTCCTTCCATAATGTATTCAATCAAGTCTTCATGATCAATAGGTTTTCCAAGCAAGGATAGTTGATCCGATTTGGTTTTAATGACTTTCATATATTCATTAATGGTACAAGTACCTTTGGAGATTTGCTTTAGTTGATCTTTGAACTGCTTGATGTGTCCTTGTAATGGTTGAGTGTAAGTACAAGAGAGTGTGTCCCAGGATTGACGAGTTGATGTAGAACCAACAAGAAGGGATTGCAGCAGCGTGGTGATGGATCCAAGTAAAGTAGTGAAGATCAATTAATCTTAACGGACCCATGATTCATACTTTAGGTTTGGTGTAACAACACCAGCAAGAGTGACTATTAGGGAAGGTAAGGTTGTGGTACCTTCAATGAAACGTAGGAGAGCATGGTCTCCAAAAAATAGTCTCACTTGCAGATTTTAAGTGAGATAATTGGTGGTTGTAAGATTTGTAACTCCACTCACATTGACAGCAAGAAGTGGAGTTGCACGATCAACCGTTTTGGACAACAAAGCAGTTGTGTTGTCAATTTTGGCCATGGCAGTGTTGGCGAAAGAGAGATGGAGGCACAGAAGTAAAAAAGGAAGTTTTCCCAACTTGTTCTAATACTATATAGAAATATATGGAAATATATTGTATTGTTTTTTATTCACGAAAATATATTGTATTGATTAAAAGAGATAGGCCATGTTTGTTCAAATATTCAGATGTTGTTCGTTTGGTATATTTATGATTTGTATATGGATACAGAATCTAGATGCTAATTTTTTATATCCAAAAAATCTGGATATTTTGGATGCTAAAAAAAGTAGAGTTTAGATGCAACATCTCGATCCAAAAACTAGAAAATGAGTTTTTTTTGCCAAAAACGCGAAAAAATAATTTTTCAACAAAAACCCAGAAACGCGATTTTCCGCCAAAAACGCGGAAACACGATTTTCCGCGAAAAACACGAAAATGGTTCGGTGAAAACACAATTTTCCGCCAAAAACGCAGAAACGCGATTTTCCGTCAAAAACGCGAAAACGCTATGTTCCACCGCAAACGCGGAAACACGATATAAAACTTAAAAACGCGGAAACGGGATTTTCCGCAAAAAACGCAAATCGCGATTTTTCGCCAAAAATGTGAAAAAAGCAAAAACGCGAAAACGGGATTTTACGCCAAAAATGCGGATACGCGATTTTCGGCCGCAAACGCGAAAACACGATTTTCGCCAAAAATGCATAAACGCGATTTAGTCGGAAACGCGATTTTTTGCCGAAAATGCAAATACACGATTTTTGGCCGAAAACGCGGAAACCCAATTTTTTGCCAAAAACGTGAAAACGTAATTTTTCGCCGAAAACGCAGAAATGCGATTTTTCGCTGAAAACGTGGAAACGCAACTTTTCGCCAAAAAAGCGTAAACGCGATTTTTAGCGACCAAAACGAAAATGCGATTTTCCGCCAAAAATGCTGAAACGTGATTCTCCGTCGAATTTTTCACCGAAAACGCGGAAACACGAATTTTCACCGAAAACACGGAAACGTGATTTTTCGCCGAAAACACGGAAACACGATTTTTTGCCAAAAAACACGTTTTCGGCCAAAAACGCGGAAACGTGATTTTTCGTAAAAAAATGCGGAAATGTGAGTTCCAGCAAAAATAATTTTCCGGATTTTTAGTGTAAAAATTAATGTTGTTGTTTTTAAAAAATGTATATGGATATTTTTACATATCCATAAACGAACAAAATTGCATCTAGATGCATGTCAAGATGTCAAATGCAGATTTGAAAACAAAAATCTCAAATGCTATTGTTCTGACAAAAATGGATATCTGATGGTCGCAATGTTTGATGAGACGAATATGAAGTGGTGATGTTGGAGTCAGAATCAGTTACAAGAACACTCCAAGAATCTCTAACGTTGATCTATGCAGTGTTGTCATCATCATCATCTCCCTCGTTTACGTTATGGACCTGTGAATCTCGAATTCTCTCCAATGCCATAGAGACTTCTCTCATATGTGGCAGTTTCTTCCCATTTAAGTTCAAACATCTCCTTGCAAGATTTGCCACCGCATTAACTTGTTCCATATTGCAATTATCTTTGATTCGAGGATCAATAATCTCTGAGAGTTTAGACTCTTTCATTGCAAGAATGAAATAAGTTGCCAAACTTCTGTTTTCCTCAGATCTTAGATAAGAAATCGGTTTTTCACCAGTGATAAGCTCCACAAGTACAACTCCAAAGCTATAAACATCGCTCTTATCTGTAAATTGACTTGATTGGAAATACTCTGGATCTACATAACCCATTGTACCTGCAACCACTGTTGTGAGATGAGTATGATCTATAGTTACTGATCTTGAAGTTCCGAAATCAGATACTTTGGCTCGATATTTCTCGTCAAGCATTATATTTGTTGTTTTGATATCTCTATGATAAATAGGAAACGATGCAGCTGAGTGGAGATACGAAAGAGCTCCAGCTACATCTACAGCGATTCGCAAACGCATTTCCCAAGTAGCTATTGTGTAATCATCAGATTCATCATCTTGATGAAGATGCTCAAAAAGGTTTCCATTAGGGATAAACTCGTAAACCAGAACAGGAACTTCTGTTTCAAGACAACATCCCAAGAGCTTTACTATGTTTCTATGATTAACCTGCGAAAGAATCACGACCTCATTGATAAACTCTTCAAGCTTATCTTCATCCACAACTTTGGACTTTTTTATAGCTACTATTCTCCCATCTACAAGCATTCCTTTATACACTGTGCCTTGACCGCCTTTTCCAAGCACACGGTTTACACTGAAGTTCTCTGTGGCTTTCTCCAGCTCTTCTGAGCTGAACACTCTTGTCTTCTCGAGATTACCCTCATTTGAAGTCAATTGTTGTTGCAGCAATAGTCCTCCATTGCGTTCAAAGAATCTCTTCTTTCGCTTTATCTCTCTTTGCTTTCTTATAAACTTGTACAACCACCATCCTCCAACAGCTAAAACCAACAAGCCTAATCCTATGCTAATACCTAGAATGATGGCCAATGTTTTGCTTTTCCTTGGCCCACATTCGAAGCTTCCTGCCATATTCACACAATCATATCCTTCTCCACATCGGTTTCTCCCTTCAGCTTTGGCTTCTTCACACTCATCGATATCTATACATATATGAGAATCATGAATCTTGCATAAACCAACTCAAATAACAAAAAACCAGAAACAGTTCTTTTTCTACCTCTACATCCGCTTGAAAGATATGGATTGCCTCTATAACCATAGTTACATCTACAGCTTTGATAACTTCGCTCTAAATAGTTACCATAGCTACAATAGCAACTTCTTCTGTTACTTATACTGTTACTTCTACCCACTGAACCATTTGGTTAAGCAATGTTCTCCTGTTACATATGTGGATACATTATGAGACATATCTATGAACCATCCTAACTCAATCGTTGTATATCCCTTAGTGTAAAGCAACTCTGGTTCGGTTATATTTGGAGAATATGTCTCGTCTGTCAAGAAAGCAACTCTGCATCCACCTGATGTATTGAGACTACTCTCTATTTTTATGCCAATTTGTTGCAGACGATCCGATGGTATCTTGGCTTGACAACATCTATAGCCATCACAACTTATATTCTGTACTCTTCGGCTATGTCCCACGTCGCAAGTAGACTCACATCCTCCTATCTGTGGTTCAATATCCGTCATCAAAGCCTTGTTGTTGCAGCCAACCGCAACTAGACTGTTACTGGAAGTGAGGAAAAATGGGCTTCCTGTGATGTTCAAAGCAAAGGTAAGATCTCTGTTAGAACAGCCCAGTGACGTTACCGGATTCTTGATTCTGATTAACCCGAAAGGCGAGCTGGCATCACTAGGAAGGGAGATATTCACCACTTCTTTGTTGATGCTAGGAAGCAACGGGAACAAGTTCCCGGAAGAACTGTTACAGATAACTTCATACCACTTGTCGTTGTTGAGAAAACAATCTTTACCGATTCCAAAGGGGTAAGGAATCGGTATTCCCTCACAATGACTTTGACAAGAACTTGAAACTGTAAGATCTTGAGCCGTTGCTGCAATCAAGCCATGGATCAGCAGAAGCAAAAGAGAGAGCAAAGTATGCATGTAAAAACTCTCTCTACACATTATGTTGTGATACTTTCAGTTTTCCTGTATTATGTTATGTGATGCTAAAGTTAACTTGTAATCCTGTTTTATATTAACCAAGGAACTTTCACAGAACGTCTATTGGACCAACTTGGCTACAACACTAAACATTTTGACGAATATTCAGACTAGATTACGTACACGATCCTGATTCTTGATTAGGTTGTTATTAATGACTCTATGAAGTGTAAATCTACCGTCTTAATCTGATCTGAAAAGGAAAAACGTGAGGACACAAATTTCTTCACGACAAAGACTCTTTTTAAAGGTGGGACCTTTGGGCGATAAAATCATAATGGAACTTCCTAGATCTTTCAAGTCTTTTTCAATCTTTAAGAGCAGTTAATTATGAGAACAGCTTCAAATTTTATAACTGATGGGACAAGAACTAGAAGTTCTGATTCATTGAGGAGGCAGAGTTTGTGCAGATGCAGTTTGGGAATTTACAAAGTGAAAACTATTTCAATCTTTATTTTGGCTTCTCGTGCGTGTACAATCGTTTACATTAGTTTCAAATCATTTACTACAATATGCAAAATACTCACTTGCACTATATCACTTTAAGCTCTCTTAGCCATTCGGTGTGAAGGGGGCATGGATCAGGTTTTGCTTGTGTAATCGCCTTCTCAGAGAGTGAATAGAACCAACCATTCCTCCATTTAAACTGCAGTTATCAGAAAAGTGAAAACTAGTTGAGACATAATATTGGTGCACATATATATCGAAAGAGAAAGAGCACGAAGAGTAGATATATATACTTCTTTAACTGCGGTTGGGAAATGAGCAACAGCTCGGGAATAAGCACATAGTCTCTCCACCATGTTCTCTTCAAAGGTTAGCCCTTTTTCTGCAGCAGCAGCTGCTGCAAGTTCTTGGATGAGTCTTGATACCTGAAAGTATAAGTGATTAGAACAAAACAACGATTTTGCAAGCTAAAACTAAACAAGGAATGGAACTTTGTACTTCATCTCTGTATTCTTTCTCCACCATGCCCACACTTGCACCTGGATGACGAGCTCCAACAAGCATAAATGCACAAATCCAAATGAGTTTCTCCAGCATTTGCTTCTGAAAAGCTTCTTTGTCAAGTACCTAAACACCAGGGAAAAAAAAAGGAATACATTTTTCGTGTAGTTTGTGTTTATTCATAATATAGCAAAAGGTGTGCTTCTTTTAACCTTGCAAGAGAGGCCACCAGATTGCAATCTTGCAGCTACATCTGAAGCCCATTTTCCATAAGCAGCAGTTAGACCTTCTGGGTTAGTGTCAGTCTTTCCATCTACTGGAGGCTCGCCGAGCTTTGACACAGCAAAATAAGCCAACACTTGGTCTGTATCACCCAAACCTTTGCTCTCAAACCATGGCTCCATCATTCCATTTTGAAAGAACACCAAATCTAATCAATTAGACTCAACATTTAGTATACTTAGTTATGAACTGAAGAAAGATGATTACAATTTCCACATTTAATCAAATTATGATTGTTTCAAATCCAGATGAAATGAGAAAATTGAGCTCTACCAAGATCAAACCCCAACATCTGAACATTTGATTCATCAATGATTATTAGGGCAGAGGAAAGTTTGTACCTTTCCATCTAGACTGAGGAGTAGCTTCAAGAACAGCATCAAGATCATCATTCCTAGTACAAACCAAAATGGGTCCTTCAAAATCAATCGGAACAGCTTCTCCTCTCTTCACCAGCAAATCCTCGCCATTACCCATTTCCTGCAACGCCCTTCCGACTCTTCCGCCACCCACAATCACGGCAGGGGCCACTTTTTTAGCGGTGGCAGCAGAGCCTGCCATTGCCATTGATACAGAAAATCTCTCCCTTTGAACTGAAGGTTTAAGAGATACCGAGCGACGGAGGAGTGAGTAACGAGCTGAAGCTGAGCAAGATACAGTAAACAGTGTACTAGTGGCTTTAGCCATGGTGATGATAATGGGCTTCTTCGTCGATGTTGTGGCCTCTCATGGTTCGGATTAATTTGAACAGTGATTGCTTATTAGCCACTCAATGTGTGAGGCCTTAGCTTATCGGCTCACTACGCCAAAACAACATAACGTTGTGTTTGCTAAAAGTGAAACGGCAAGTAGTCAATATTTTCCGGTTTAAACAAAACTAAAAACTGTAAGGTTTTAAACACAGTTCCCGCTAAGCCTCAAGCTCCTACATTCCATAAAGCAAAACGACAAGGAAAAATCCCACTATTATTAATTAGTGACCGTTGGATCCATAGGAAATAGAAAAAGGCAGCATCTTTAAAAAACGTCTTCTTGCTGAGACAAGAAAAGAAAGCCAATCTTCTCTATGGTTTTGTGCTAGCACAATCCCCAATGGCTATTCAAATTCAAATGGAAACATTTTGAGACTTTCTAAAATGTTTCTTTATTACTCTATTACTATTAAGGTCAAACCTAACCCATCACCTATTTCTACATTATTATCTTCAAAATCCACAAAGCTATAAACTTTCATAACAAATAAAAAGAAATAAACTTTAGCTCTCCATAAAGCTTTAAACTTGAGAGCTACTACCCATAAGGGAAAACATGTCTTGTTCGAGTAAAGAGAATGACTTATTGGAGGGAAATAAGGATACATTCTTAAGGTCGGTTTCAATTAAGAAAGGAGAGGATAAGGAGAATGTCTCGCTCGAAAACAGCTCTACTAACTCTGTGGAAACTCGGATTCAAGAACGAGTTTTGAAGTCTCAGTCGATGAAAGGCAATTCAGGGTTTCTCACTGAGGTTACAAATTTCAAGTCTTTATCAACGGGTGGTAGAACTGCTCTAAAGCAATCATCGCTACAAGTGTGTATGCAGATGAACAGTGAGGTCGATAAAGGTAGTTTTGGGGTGAAAACTTGGACTAGTGTTGATTCTGAGCATTCGAGCTCTTTAAAAGTGTGGGAGTTTTCGGATTCCGAAGCTGCTCCTGCTTCCTCTTGGTCTACTTTACCCAATAGGTAATATAAAAACACCCAATTGCCAAAATTACTTTTGCATTTCTTGGCCTAAACATGTCTGAGACTAAGAGTGTATACACAGGGCTTTACTGTGCAAGACACTACCTTTGGATGTGGGTAGATGCACTTGTCTGATTGTGAAAGAACAATCACCAATAGGCTTACGCGACGGATCTGTATATTCACTTTATACACATGTAAGTACACATATATTTGCTCTACGTTGATGTCAAAGTCAAAGTCTTTGATAGCTTCCAGATGTTGGTTGTATATATTATAGGAAGGTCGGGGGAGAAAAGACCGGAAGCTAGCAGTGGCTTACCACAGGCGGCGTAATGGGAAGTCTGTATTTAGAGTTGCACAAAATGTTAAAGAGTTAATGTGCAGTTCAGATGAAAGTTATGTTGGTTCTATGACAGCTAATCTCATGGGTTCCAAGTATCACATATGGGATAAGGTTCTTGTTCATACCTATTACCACTCATTCTTGATATAGTTTGAGCACTCGAGCTGATTGTTTCCGGTCTTTGATTCCATTGCAGGCAGTTCGTGATGGTTCTGTGGGTAAATTGGTGAAGCCGCTCCTTTCAGTTGTAATGTAAGAAGCTTTTGAATGTTCTACTTTCAATGATTTAGCATCTCCCTTAGTTATAGTTTGACTCTGCTAATGTCTGCAGATTTACACCTACTATAGCAACTTGGACAGGAAGCCACAGAAACATGAGAGCTTTCTTGCCAAAGCAGCAGCCAATGCAGAAGAACAACAATAAGCAGGTAAATGCCTAATCTTGAATTTCTCTCCATCGATCTTGCATTCCGAAAACATTATACAGATAATACTTTGTATCTCTTTATAGAGCCAACAAGTTAGTAAACTGCCACTTGATTGGCTTGAGAATAAGGAGAAAGTTCAGAGGCTATGCTCAAGGATTCCACATTACAACAAAGTAAGTGGATCTCATGGCTTCATCTTTAACTTTCTGAAGTAAGATGTTCATTAATCTTTCTCTTTCTTGTAGATATCAAAGCAGCATGAGTTAGACTTCAGAGACAGAGGAAGAACAGAACTAAGAATACAAAGTTCGGTGAAGAACTTTCAGCTAACACTCACGGTACATTTCCATTACCTTTTTGAGCTTCTTTCAGAAACCAATCTCAAGAATTCTAAACGTATCTTGTAATTTGGCAATAATAGGAGAATCCCAGGCAGACGATACTTCAAATGGGAAGAGTGGACAGAGCAAAATATGTAATTGACTTCAGGTACTTGCTGGAATCCAAATGACATTAAACATAAACATACGCTTAGGAACAATGCAAGATAATAGAAGAACATTTTGCTTTAATCTGTTTGCAGGTACCCATTTTCAGGCTACCAAGCATTCTGCATTTGCTTGGCTTCTATTGATTCGAAGCTTTGTTGTAGTGTTTGATCATATTATAAGTTGGCTAGTTCAATCTCTGAACATCCCGCCAACGATTAGCATCTGTATTCCTTCCTTTTATGTATAATCAATCAAATTCTCCACTACTTCGCTGCCTCTCAAACTGGATTCACCCAGAAAGAAATTGAAACCAGAAAGTGTTGATTCTCGACAGAGAATAATGCGTCAATGTCGATTCACGAAAAAGATTCTGAAGAACTAAAAAAAACTTAACAAATCCCTTTGTATCTTCCCAGAATTTTCTTTTGTCTGCAAGCAAAAAATCTTTTAGCATCGTCTAACTCGCTGTAGAAATCCGGCGTTAGGAACGAACCCAAATCACCAAAGATAACGTCATCTTCTTCCGTCGTTAAAATTGCCGGAGTTTGACACGCAAAATACGTCTGGATGTCGTCTGGAAAGCTACGGAGAGGCGGAGCAAACTCCGGCGGCGTAGATGGCCCAATTACGTCCTCTGGAATCGGAAAAAGGTGAAAAATGTCACAAAGAGAAGATTGAGAACTTTTACAGAACTATGGAAATTACATTTTCTTTTTTATTTATTAATTATTACGTTTTAGCCCCAAAACTATTACATATTTACATAATACCACCTGCAATATGGACTCTCTTAATGGGCCTAAAATACAATGGGTCTTAATGGGCTACAAACACGTTGTAGGCGGTTTACAAATGAATCGAGAAGTCTCTGGTACTTGTGCGCTATTTCTCCATCTTTCCACATTTCGGTGGGTTCTTCCTCCACCACTCTTCTTTAGCAATGTCTTCTTTCCTTCGTCCCATTCGTATATATAGCTGCTTCCATCGATTCAAGTTTTCAATCAAGAGAAACAACAAAGCTAACAAATCGAAACAAGATCTAACTTTACATTCAGCAAAATCTTCATCCGAATTTCAGTTACTTAAGCTAAGCGACAATGGCCACAAGATCAGAGAAAGCTATTGGCATCGACCTCGGCACTACTTACAGTTGTGTCGGAGTGTGGATTAACGACCGTGTTGAGATCATCCCTAATGATCAGGGAAACCGTACGACGCCTTCTTATGTCGCTTTCACCGACACTGAGCGGTTAATCGGTGATGCAGCTAAGAACCAAGTGGCGTTGAACCCTCATAACACTGTTTTTGATGCGAAACGTCTCATTGGCCGGAGATTCTCAGATCCTTCTGTACAGAGCGATATGCGACACTGGCCGTTCAAGGTTGTCTCCGGTCCGGGAGACAAACCGATGATTGTCGTCTCGTACAAGAACGAGGAGAAGCAGTTTTCTCCTGAGGAGATATCTTCAATGGTGCTGATCAAGATGAAAGAAGTCGCAGAGGCTTTCTTAGGTCACACCGTCAAAAATGTAAACTTTTGTTAAATCCCTTGAATGGGGATTGAGTGATTTCATTAGAATATATANATATCAGAACCTGGTATGCTCTGATACCATGTAAACTTTTGTTAAATCCCTTGAATCGGGATTGAGTGATTTCATTAGAATATATACACAATGCAGTTACAAGTTTGTAAGTTTGTTACACAAAATCTGGATGTTTAAAATGTTAACTACAAACTAGTAACAGAATATTCTTTCACCCTCCCGCAGTTGAAGCGTCCTTTGGTTGGACGGTTAAGCTGGACCGAAAAGCGGTAAAAAGGAATGATGGCAATCCCTTTGTGAAAATATCTGCATATTGGAGGGAACAAGGTATATGAAATACATGAACGTGTCCGATCGCCACCTTCTCTCTAACAAAGTGGATGTCGAGTTCTATATGCTTTGTGCGTTGATGTTTTACCGGGTTGGTGGCTAAATAAACCGCGCCGACGTTGTCGCAATAGACCACCGAAGCATTCGTAATTGGTTGATGTAGCTCAAGCATTAGATTCCGAAGCCATGTGAGCTCTGCAACCGCGTTTGCGACCCCTTTGTATTCGGCTTCAGAGCTTGAACGAGAAACAGTTTGTTGCCGTTTAGCTGACCATGAAATCAAATTAGGTCCAAGAAAAACACAATACCCTGATGTAGAGCGGCGTGTATCCGGACAGCCTGCCCAGTCAGCATCGGTGTACGCCGTAAGTGTATTTGTCGAGCCCTTAGTGAGCATGATGCCATATGAATCTGTCCCTTGGATATAGCGTATGATCCTTTTCAAAGCTTGAAGGTGAGGTTCACGTGGATCATGCATAAAGAGACAGACTTGTTGGACGGCGTAGGAGATGTCCGGTCGAGTAAAGGTGAGGTATTGGAGAGCGCCCGCTAGTGAACGATATGAAGTAGGGTCGGCTACTGGTTCTCCTGAAGTTGCTGAAAGTTTCATTTTGACATCAGAAGGAGTAGAGATGGACTTACAATTAGACATGTGGGCCCTTGTAATTATATCTCTGGCGTATACTTGTTGAGATAAAAATAATCCTCCTTTCTTGAATTCAGCTTTCACACCAAGGAAATGATGGGCCTGGCCCAGGTCCGACATAGGGAATTCTTTTTTTAAGTCTTGTATTATTTCCTGTAAGAGTCCTTGGGTAGAAGCTGTTAGGATTACGTCATCTACGTATAGCAGAAGAAACGCTATGCCTGTAGATTTCTTGAAGATAAATAAGGAAGAGTCAGCTCTACTAGGAACAAATCCAATGCTGATTAGATAAGAACCAATCCGTGAATTCCAGGCACGGGGTGCTTGTTTTAATCCGTAAACAGCCTTACGGAGTTTACAAACGTAATTCGGCCGATTGCTATCTACAAAGCAAGGTGGTTGGAACATGTATACTGTCTCATCGATATTCCCGTGAAGAAACGCATTTTTGACGTCCAATTGATGTATTGGCCAGTCATGAGATACAGCAATGTTTAACACTGTTCGTATTGTTGCCGGTTTCACAACGGGACTGAAAGTTTCTGAAAAATCAATACCATGTTCCTGTGATTTTCCATTTGCGACCAGCCGCGCCTTATGTCGTATAACTCGACCATCTGCATCAAATTTGTGTCTAAAAAGCCACATGGATCGAACAACATTAGCATTAGGCGGTCTTGGAACCAAATCCCAACTATTCGTTTGTATCATAGCATTAATTTCATCAGTCATTGCTTTATGCCAATTAGGGTCCGAAAAGGCTTTGTTATGACTGTTGGGTATTGGAGAAGTGGTGGTAGCTTGTAGAGATAAGACTTGTTTCGGTTTTCTAATTCCCGCTTTAGCTCGTGTGAGCATTGGGTGGGATGTAGAAGGAACAGGTTGAGTAGGTTGAGAAGAATTAATTGGAGCAGGGATTGATGTTTGTGTGATAGGCTGTTGAAGGAATTGATTTAGCAATGGGGAAGGTTCATCTGTAGAAAGAGAGGAAGTAGATGAATTCGAAGCTAGAAGTGAAGGTGATTTAGGGAAGATTGTTTCATCGAAATAAACATGTCGAGAGATTATGACTCGATTGGTTTTTAAGTCAAGACACCGATACCCTTTGTGTTGTGTCGGGTAACCAAGAAAGAGACATGGTGTCGATCTCGGTGACAGTTTTGAAAGAGAAGAATGGTTTAAGTTGGGAAAACAAAGGCATCCAAAGACTCTTAAATGAGAGTAAGAGGGGCGTTTTTTGTAGAGGCAAGTGAAAGGGATCTGATTATTTATGGATGTGGAAGGTGTAATATTGCATATATGAACCGCAACATTCAACGCTTCGGCCCAATAAGCAGGTGGAAGAGAAGCTTGGATTAGCAAGGCACGGATGGAGTTTGTTAATGTGCGTATCATTCGTTCAGCCTTGCCATTTTGCTGTGATGTATGAGGGCAAGAGAAGCGGATCACAGTGCCTTTATGAGCAAGAAAATTTAAGAAATTTTCGTTATTGAACTCGCCACCGTTATCACACTGTAATGTCTTAATTGAAGTGTTAAAATGAGTTTGAACATAAGTGAAGAATTGAACAAACTTAGCAAACACATCAGACTTACGTCTAAGTGGGTAAACCCAAACAAATTGTGTGTAGTGATCAAGAAAAATGACAAAATATCGAAGACCACTTAGAGATAAACTAGGCGAAGTCCATAAGTCAGAATGAATCAATTGAAAAGGCTCTGTTATTTGACTTTGAGATGAAACAAAAGGAAGTTTAACATGTTTTCCCAAGCGACAAGAATGACAAGTTTTCTCAAATTTAGAATCTGATAAAGTTATAAAATCAGAAGCAGAAAGTGAATTTATTGACGAGTTTTGGACATGTCCGAGCCTTCGATGCCATAGGGTAGGAGATGAAGCTAAGAGAGCTGAAGAAGGAGCTTTATTGAGATGAGATGGAACGGAGTAGAGATCCCCGGAACTGTCACATCGGAGTCGTGTTTTCCGAGTTTGAAGATCCTTCACAGAAAATCCAAAAGGGTCAAACTCAACCGAACAAAAATTATCTCTACTGAATTTTCTTACAGAAATGAGATTTTTAACAATCTGAGGAGCAACAAGAATGTCATTGAGAAGTAATGGTGTTGATGGGGTTTGAAGAGAAGATGAACCAATGGCAGTGACGGGGATTGTGGAACCATTAGCAACAATAACTGATTGGTTAATGTTATGAAAATTCGAAGAGTTGAGATTACCTGCAGAGGCAGAGAGGTGGGACGTCGCACCAGAGTCCATGTACCAATCACCGGCAGTGAGGTCTTGAAGTGTGTCAGAAGAATACGCTTGAGCAAATGAACTTGGATGAGCTTGAATTAATGGTGTTTGATGCGTATGTGCAGGTACGCGTGGAGGTTGATTGCTTCTAATGTTTGGTGATGGGCTGGAAATTTGTTGAGAGGCCCATGGTGGATAAGCAACAGCCCAAGGATGAAAAGGAGGCATTGGGCCCCAGGTTGGTGAAGAAGCCCAATTTGGATTCTGGTTTGTGTAACCAGAGAATCGTCGACCACGAGAACGATTATTCCCTCGCCGATTGCTGTCGCCGCGGAAGTTGGTTGGCCGGTGCTGATGAGGACGCGTTTGGTTAGCGGTGGTGTGTTCAACGGCAAGGACGGTGGCGGAGGAGGAGTGGTCAACGTGAGCAGGTAAGATTGTTTTAATCGTTCTTTTCAATCTAGTTTCTTCAAGCTCTAGCATAGATTTAGCACTGTCAAAAGAGGGGAAAGGCTCTTTATGTTTGATAACATTTATAATGTTATCATATTTCTCATTCAATCCATTGAGAAGATACATGACAAGAGTTCTTTCGGTAACAGGGGCATCGACGTTAGCGAGCAGATCTGATAGAGATTTGAGTTTTTGTGTGTAAGCTTGAATGGAGAGATCGCCTATTTCAATTGTTCGCAGCTCATTATCCAACTGAATGGCCCGTGCTTCTTTATTGTTTCGAAACTTATTTTCGATGCGAAGCCAAATGTCTCGAGCGGTTCCACCAGTTTGGAATGTTGAGCGAAAAAGATCTGTGGACAGCGTTCCATAGATCCAGAGTTTAACGAGACCGTCTCGTTTCTCCCAAACCGCGTCATTGGCACCGTTTGCGGTAAGAGTACCGTCAAGATGGCCACGAACATCGAATGTGAGGCAGTGGGTGAGAAACAGTTCTCTCCAAGCATCGTAATTGTGGTCGTCTTGATCGAGAATGATCGGGATGTGGGACTTTATGTTGGTGACTCCATAGGCACGTTCAATAGGATTAGCCATTTGAGAAGAGAAAAGAGGAGATGAAGAACAAGAGAAGACGTAGAAAGAAGAGATAGAAGAGATAAAAAATATCAGAACCTGGTATTCTCTGATACCATGTAAACTTTTGTTAAATCCCTTGAATGGGGATTGAGTGATTTCATTAGAATATATACACAATGCAGTTACAAGTTTGTAAGTTTGTTACACAAAATCTGGATGTTTAAAATGTTAACTACAAACTAGTAACAGAATATTCTTTCAAAAAACGCCGTCGTTACAGTTCCGGCTTACTTCAACGACTCTCAGAGACAGGCAACTAAGGACGCCGGATCGATTTCTGGGCTCAACGTTTTGAGGATAATCAACGAGCCGACTGCTGCAGCTATCGCATACGGTCTCGACAAAAAGGGCTCAAAAACCGGTGAGAGGAACGTTTTGATTTTCGATCTCGGCGGTGGAACTTTCGATGTTTCCCTCTTGACGATTGAAGAAGGTGTATTCGAAGTGAAAGCTACCGCCGGAGATACTCATCTTGGTGGTGAAGACTTCGATAATAGACTTGTGAACCATTTCGTTGCAGAGTTCAAGAGGAAACACAAGAAGGACATTAGTGGGAATGCTAGAGCACTTAGAAGGCTTAGAACAGCTTGTGAGAGAGCAAAGAGAGCACTTTCTTCCACTGCTCAAACAACAATCGAGATCGATTCTTTGCACGAGGGTGTTGATTTCTACGCTACGATCTCACGTGCTAGGTTTGAGGAGATGAACTTGGATCTCTTCAGGAAATGTATGGATCCTGTAGAGAAAGTACTTAAAGATGCCAAGATTGATAAGAACCGTGTGCACGAGGTAGTTCTTGTAGGAGGATCGACGAGGATTCCCAAAGTTCAGCAACTTTTGCAAGATTTTTTCAATGGAAAGGAGCTTTGTAAAAGCATAAACCCTGATGAAGCTGTTGCATATGGAGCTGCGGTTCAGGCTGCGATTCTGACTGGTGAAGGAAGCGATAAGGTTCAAGATCTTCTGCTTCTTGACGTGGCACCGTTAAGTCTTGGACTTGAGACTGCAGGTGGGGTGATGACTGTGTTAATCCCGAGGAACACGACGGTACCTTGTAAAAAGGAGCAAGTGTTCTCTACATATGCGGACAATCAGCCAGGTGTTCTGATCCAAGTCTATGAAGGAGAACGTGCAAGGACCAAAGACAACAACCTTCTCGGGACTTTTGAGCTTAAGGGCATTCCTCCTGCACCACGTGGGGTTCCTCAAATCAATGTTTGCTTTGACATCGACGCAAATGGGATCTTGAATGTGTCGGCGGAGGATAAAACCGCCGGTGTGAAGAATCAGATCACAATCACGAATGACAAAGGAAGGTTAAGTAAAGAGGATATCGAGAAGATGGTTCAGGAAGCTGAGAAGTATAAAGCTGAGGATGAGCAAGTGAAGAAGAAAGTGGAGGCTAAGAACTCGCTTGAAAACTATGCTTACAATATGAGAAACACTATCAAGGACGAGAAAGTTGCTCAGAAGCTAGATCAAGAAGATAAGCTAAAAATAGAGAAGTCTATTGAGGAGACAATTGAATGGGTTGAAGGTAACCAGCTTGCGGAAGTTGATGAATTTGAGTATAAGTTGAAAGAGTTGGAGGGTATCTGCAACCCAATAATCTCAAAGATGTATCAGGGTGGTGCTGATGCTGGTGCTGGTATGCCAACAGACGGAGGTTCAGGTGGCTCGACCGGTGCTGGAGGTCCAAAGATAGAGGAGGTGGATTAGAGCCTACGCAGAAAGCAGAGGCAGGAGGGCTGTGCACCTTTTGTTAAGTCTTTTCTTTGTATTGTGCATGTCTTGAGATGTTTTGGTAGTGTAACAAATTGCAGTTTTTTAGTTGTATGCTTTACATATTTTACTTGTTTCGTGTAATAAGAAAATAAAAAAATTTCTTATGGGTACACAATTTTTCAAATTGACATATCTAGCTGAAATATGTTTTGAATTTTATTGCATAAACACAAATCCCTAAGACCCTTGTGTGGTAGCACTTGTTTTCTACAAATACAATTCAGAGGAAGAAACTATACACATTGTGAACAAAATAACAAACAAGCTAATCATCTCGAGTATGTGATCCCCTTTGACTATCAGATCTATAACTTCTCTAAATTTTTAACAGTAACACAAGAAAGGTCCTTATGCATCTTCTCCTACAGGGCTACAGAAGTGGTGACTGCATCGAGAGAGAGTGCTCATTGCTTCTTCTGGGTTTCTACTTCGTGCTGAAAAACTAAGATGAAACCTCTCCCAAAAGCAGAAGAAAGAAGGCAAATCTAATCCATCAAGAACGCTCCGCTGCAATATCTGATCAAAACAAAATCTTTATTATTCTGGATTTTGATTCTCAGTAAAGTTATGTTTTGGTCTGAGGCAAGAGTATTAGTTTGTAGGTATCACCTGTTGCTGAATCTTGCAACCGCGTCCGTGGCATCAAGAAGAGTGTCACTGGCTTTCTCTAAAGCCATGTAAAGCTCTTTACCTCTGATCACACGAGCAATTACCCAAGTGTTGTTCTTAGCTCTCATGCATATTTCCATGTCTTTCTCCTCCCCTTTTGCACGGCCTTTTTCTATATCCACTTCTTCTCTGAGCTTGTTTAGTGCAAGTAAAGACTCCTGCGTTATTTAAATTGAAAATCTTAGCAAGTTTGCTAGTAAACCATGAAGTAGAAGAAGTTACCTTCGAAAGAGTGGCTACTTTTCCTGAGGGAGAAGCTCTGGAAACTCCCATGTCATCATCAACTACCAAGTAACGGTAACCTTTAACATGGTAGGCATTCTCACCAACCCACCCTCTTGATATCTTCTCTTCAATTTTCACAATTCTAAGTGATGCCTGGAAAAGTTGTAAAGAGAATAATATTAAATGACACATAACCAGAAAAGAAGATTCACAGAGAGTAAAGCAAAGACAAATCGATGGGTGAAGCTCACATCTTTTATAATTTGCTGTTTCACAGCTGTGATACTCAAATCTCCATTGACAATGGCAGTAGTAGGAATGAGAAGTAGTAAGGTGAGACTATTATACTGATAAGTAAGGAGATACATTCTTTCTTTTGTCTGCTGAAGCCAAATTGTAGGAATAGCGGAATCAGGTGAGCTACCAGTCTCTACGTCCCATATATCGGTTATAAGAAAACCATCTTCTCCTTTTGTCCATTTACCACTTTGTAGTGGCCTAATTACATGCATCATGGTATTATCATTTATTGAACGTGGCGAATCATTTGAACTAAGTGGCGCTGAAGTAGATCTCGGAGAGATTTCAGATGAAACTGGCCCTTTACGTAGATACGACCAGGAACTTGTCCCAGGGGATAACGCATTTGAGGTCAACCGCATCACAGCAAATGTAAATAAGTTGATGGTATCATCAGCTAAAAGAGTTGTTGAAACCAATAAATCTTGAAATAAGATTATAGAGTGGCATCGTAAGCTCCCAGCACATGAATCAAGTACTTGAACAAGAGACTGTACAACCAATACACGGTCATCAGATACTAATTTATTAAGTGGGCAACAATGATGGAACTGATTTGGAGAAGCAAACCTGAACTTCAACTGCCACATCTCTTGCTAAAGTAAGCATTTGAACAGTTCCACGCTCTCTCAAAGTTTCGCGGAAAGTTGGTAGCTGAAGTTTCTTCCCAACGAAAAGATCTGCCCAAAAGAGAAAAATGTGGTTTTAAACAAATGCAAAGCAAGGCATTCGACACAGCAACTTCAGTATTTTTACCACAGCAGCAGTCTTCAGAGTGAGACCGCTTTTGAAATGCTGGCAATTAGTGACATAAAATGTATTGAAGCTGGGAAACAGTATATAAAGAAAACAGAAGAAAATATTATGGGCTAGATTTGATGAGAGACGCTTACTGCTTAGATAATCTGTGATGAACGGATATAACTGTGATCGGGTAAGCTCTCCTGTTGGATCTTTTTCGATCAATGCCCTTATTGACCCGTGAAACGTCACAAAGAGAGAGTGCACTTCCTTAAGCACTCTCCTTAATGCATCAATCCTCCATATCGCTCCCGTCACCTTACTTTTCTTCACAACCTGCGGATGCCAAAATTAGAATTTCATCACAGTATATGAGCTGTAGCAAGTAAAGTTTGGAGATGCCTTACCATCACCATCCAAATATCAGGTTCAGCCTCATAGAAAACATGGGAATGTCTTTCTGCTTCAATTACTTCACAAGCTGCTTCTGGAGAGAAGAGTCTGCATTTATACTCACACCATGCTTCAGAATAGGAACAAGATTCTCACAGATTAATGTTTAAGGAGCTAAAATGGAAGAATCTGAAAGAGCTAACCTAGTAAAAGTAATAAGCCCTTCACTGAGACCGATAACTGATAACTGTGTGGAGAAGTCTAACTCAGCAGGATAAAAGAACAAAATCTTGTCTAGCTCTTGTCCTTCGGTTTGGCCTCTCCTCAAATCAAACAAGCACAGTCGAAGGCTCTCATCACCAGAGCTCGTGGATGCCATTTCCGGTAGCTTCTACGAACTCATAAACAACCTAACAGTAACATAACAATGCAAGGAAAGATTTCAAAAATCAAGCATGCTACATTTGGTCGTTTCAATTACTTTAAAATCCCAAGTGATTTCATGGTTTTCAAGGGTACATTGGTGATACAACCACGGCACACAAACAACGAAAAGAAGGTTCCTAATACGAAAACCAAAGAATCAATAAATCGAGAAGAGAAAAATTACTATTTAGGTCTCAGAGACCGAAGAGAAGTAAGCAGAAACAAAGGGACATTTACTATCTCGTTGCATTCAAAGAGTAAAGTCGAAGGAGTGATCAATCTTCGGGTACTGCGCGATCGTGTTAACCATCGAAACGAAATTATGAACGGTTTGTGAGATGGTGAAGAACAGGTGGACAGAGATAGGCCACGATAATTCGCGGAGAAAACGGGTCGGGTTATTAGAGAATCGGGTCAAAATCTGAAACGGGTTTACCAAGTATTTATAGATTTTCAACGGCTTACGTCACAGTCTCAAATAATTTGATATTCTAATAATCACGTTAAATAATTAAGCTTTATAAAATACAAGATATTATTAATGACAACATTAATGATCTAAAAGTTGAGTGGATATGATAATGGGAAGTTAAAGATAACCGGTAAATTTGAATATAAACCAAGGTAAATTAGCTATTACTCGGTCGGTTAGCAATCCGGTTCGCATTCACTATACAAATGCTTCTCTGCGACTGCGAGTTTGTAAATTTGTGTTGTCCATCGCTCTCTTTAGCCATATTGCGAAAAACGATACCCGACGAGCCACTCGTGTTTTACTTTGGGAATCACGATAAGCCTCCGTTGATCTGTTCGAGTCTAGTTTTAGGGTTTTCCCTTCCTTCCCTGGTGAATCTCACTATCCCGTTTTTAGTGGATTCAGTTTAGCCTCGAGTGATGAAACCAATCTCCGTCCCAGAGGTAAATTTAGATGCATCTGGTAGGTTTTTCTTTGTTTTCTTCGCTTTTTACCACACGTTATGATTCTGGATTCATTTTAGTTTCCAATCTGCAGCTGTTCGATCCGGTCGCTGGTGTAATATTGCGGCACTTGTAGCTCTGCCTCTGGTATGGCTTTTGTGGTTCTGAGTTTTGAACTTTTCGATTTCTTATCGGCATCTGAGACTAGTTTACCATTTTTTTGGTTATAGCTGGCTTGGATAGAGCAAGAACGACGTGATCAGCTTTGATTTTATAACTGGTATGTGTTCTTTAGCCTATAATTTTCTTCATTCGCTTACTTGGTGGCCTATGGATTGTGAAATAGCTTCTTAACCTGCGCCTACTAGAGTACAATCAAGATGAATTCTATGAAAGAGCGCCTGCTTCCTCCCAGAACTGCTTCAGCTATGAATCTCAGAGATGCTACTATATCTCGGCCTTCTGCATCTGGAAGAGTACCCCTCCTTGGAGTTGATGTCTTGGGTCTGAAGAAGCGTGGACAAGGGCTACGTTCTTGGATTCGTGTTGATACTTCTGGCAATACTCAGGTCATGGAGGTCGACAAGTTCACTATGATGCGTAGATGTGACTTACCTGCCCGTGATTTAAGGCTACTTGATCCCTTATTCGTGTATCCTTCAACTATTCTCGGCCGAGAAAAGGCCATTGTCGTGAACTTAGAGCAAATCCGTTGTATTATTACTGCAGATGAAGTTCTGCTCCTGAATTCTCTTGACGACTACGTGTTACGGTATGTTGTTGAGTTGCAGCAGAGACTAAAGACTAGTGGTGTAGGTGAGATTTGGCAGCAGGGAAGTGCACAGCTAACTAGGAACTTTGACAGTGTTTTTGAGAATTCATCTCCTGATTATTTACCTTTCGAGTTCAGAGCTCTTGAAATTGCTCTTGAAGCTGCTTGTACGTTTCTCGATTCCCAGGTTAGTAAAAGAATTTTGTTACGATTTTGTTTCCTGCCTCAGAAAACAGAGTAATTCTGGGCTTAGATTTGATTCCTACACACAAAGATGATTGAATTTTATCCTTCTTTATAGGCTTCAGAGTTGGAAATTGAGGCATACCCGTTATTGGACGAGCTTACGTCAAAAATCAGTACACTAAACTTAGAACGTGTGCGTAGACTAAAAAGCAGGCTTGTAGCTCTGACAAGAAGAGTTCAGAAGGTTCGGGATGAGATTGAGCAGCTAATGGATGATGATGGAGATATGGCAGAAATGTATCTAACAGAGAAGAAGAGGAGAATGGAAGGATCTTTGTACGGTGACCAATCCTTATTAGGTTACAGGTCAAATGATGGTCTATCTGTTTCTGCACCAGTCTCTCCTATTTCTTCTCCACCTGATTCGCGAAGACTTGATAAAAGCTTGAGCTTTGCAAGAAGCCGGCATGACAGTGCAAGGAGTTCAGAACGTATAACAGATAATATAGAAGAACTAGAGATGTTGCTTGAAGCTTACTTTGTTGTCATTGATAGCACTCTAAACAAGTTGACATCGGTAATTTAATGCTTCCACTCTTTGTTACTTTCGATCTTTCTTGCTAAGCAGCTCTTATCATCTATACCCCTCTCTTAACTTTACAGTTGAAGGAGTACATTGATGACACTGAAGATTTCATTAACATTCAACTGGTAACACCTCAAAGCTTAACCTTTCAATTTGGGTCGTTTTGTTTCGTGCTAAAAAGGCTTACATTATTGCAGGATAATGTGCGGAATCAGCTGATCCAGTTCGAGTTGCTTCTTACTACTGCAACATTCGTTGTAGCCATATTTGGGGTCGTTGCAGGGATCTTTGGGATGAACTTTGAGATAGACTTCTTCACTCAGCCAGGAGCATTCAGATGGGTACTCATAATTACTGGAGTCTGTGGTTTTGTTATATTTTCAGCATTCGTCTGGTTCTTCAAGTATAGAAGACTCATGCCTCTGTGAGAGAGGGCCAGAAAATAGACATCAACTGCTATTGTTATTTTTGTTACATATTAATAATTTGCTATCTTTGTACAATGAAACATTGTCAATGCAAATGCGTTGGAAACGTTATTGAATGGGCATAGAGTAAGGACCTCAGAGAGTTCAAGGAGCTTGATGAATCTGCAAAAGCCTATGGAATCTAATTTTGATAAGCCTGGTTTTGATGCTGAATAATCTTAATTATGGTGAAGAGGAAAACATAAACATCAGAACAGAGACTTCATAATTGATTTATACACGTAAATGCTATAAACATAACTTGTTTCAGAAACTGTACAATTAATTTACACGAGAGCCAGTGATGCTTCAAAGATCTGCATTGCATTTTTAACAGCTCCTATGTCGATGTCAGCTAGTTTCCCGGTCTTCGAAGAAACAATTACACAGTTATTCTTTTCTTCTGCGTTTGGTACAAAGAGCTTACTTTTCTCTTCTGAAGCGAACAAACCAATGCTGGAAGAAAAAGAGACACACACATGTCAGTTTGATATGCCAAGAAGAGTGTACTACAGGACTAGGAAGAGAACTATAGCAGAGGAGAAGGAAACAAGTGAAGAATGAAGTGGGAATTCTCTCTATAAGAGTCTGTTTTGTTTAGAGTTTGTTAATAGATTCTTTCTGTTACAGGTTGTTAAGTCAGTTGTAAAGGCTACTATGAATATAAATAGAGCCTGTGTCTTTCTTTTTAGAGTACGAAATTTGGATATTGAGTGGTGGTGCTAAGGAAAGACCCTGGCATTTGTAGCTCGACTTTTACAGAAAATCAATAAAACAGCCTGTTTCTATCAAATTGGTGCGTGATTAGCGTTTTTCAGGATCGAAGCTTCGCGATTACAGAGAGACGAACGATGCATACATCCAAAGTGAACATAAAGACTTCAATTGAAGATGATCAAGCACGAGGAAATCCTCCACCGACTCTGGAGACTGTTGCGAAGACACTAATGAGCTCCATGCAAGCTCAGATTGAGTACCAGAAGACATCGGACCGGCGATTTGAAGCATTGGAGGTGAAGATTGATGCGGTGCTTTCGAAGGTGATTCAACTTACACCGAACACAAAACACAAGTCTGATCTTGAAGACGATGTTCGCATTACCGCCGATCATCAACAAATTCAACAGAGCAAGGTACACACTCAAAATTCGGAATCTGGCCTTAAATTTAGCACAGATGATGATTTTAGTCAATCTAAGCTGATTGCGAATCGTGAGAGCCTGATACGACGAGTGGAGATG